>CAUYQV010053228.1:0-49159 GCA_963574575.1 Galagoides demidoff | reverse complement strand
GTCCCAGCTACTTGGGAGGCGGAGGCAGGAGACTCGCTTGAGCCCAGGAGTTGGAGGTTGCTATGAGCTGTGATGCCATGGCACTCTACCCAGGGGGATAGCTTGAGGCTCCGTCTCAAAAAAAAAAAAAAAAAAAGAAGTGGTGTGATCCCCATAGATGCTCACTTTTAAAAAGCTCATTTGAAATGTAACTAGCAAACTTCTAAGCAAGCAAATGAGAACAAAATTATAAGAAGTACAATTAGAAAATAAAAAAAGAAACAAGTGAGATCCACTGCTTTGACATCTTTTTTTTTATGTTTACGCCTTCTTTCAATGAATTTTAGTTAAGGTTGACTTTTCTTAATGGAGAGTATTATTCTTGCTTTTCCCAGCTCCAGACAAAAAGAAAGATAAATAATTAAATGAATAATTAAAATGCATTTAACACAAAGTTACCATTTATAGTTTAATACAAATTTATTTTAAAATGCCCTGGTTGCATAATTTACATTAATTCCCTTTTAAGCAACATAATTCTACATGGAAAAGTATTCCAGTTTAATTCTATTAAACAAAAATTGTTCCTTTGATTAAAATGAAATTTAGTTAAACCTTTTCTTCTTCCTATATTCTACAGTAACATTTGACATTATTTTCATAATTAAACAAAAAAATTAGACCAGAAAACATAAATACAATAAGTAAAGATGAACAAAAAACCATTTCATCATCTAAGTGTGTGTGAGAAGGAATCTATGCTAGCTCCCTAATGGTTACCCTATTTCAAATTTTATTCACTCATAATGTTCAAATAATGCATTTCAGTTATTTTATGGTGACATGCTATACTTTATAAAATTATTAAATTATATGTTTAGAAAGAAAATGAACATGGGCTGGTTAAATTTCCTTAGTATAATTGCAGAGTAAATTTCCACAATGATTTCAATTACATGTTTATTCTGCAGCTTGCTTATAATATAATTCCAAGTGCCTAAAGGAAATTCTTTTCAACACAGAATTACTATTTTTATAAATTTATTTTAAAACATTTAAGAAATGTTTCACATCTTTATTATAATTGTATATACATGCATATTGAGCAAGTCATTCCTTCAGTATTCAAGTTTTATCTTTCTCCAAATCACACCATGTAAAATATAATTTGATTGAGAAGTAATGGTACATTAATAAAGGTATAGGTATTTAAAAACGCATGCCAATTCAAATTTCAAGTAACAAATAATTTCTTAAGTTCTATATATGTTACCCTATATTAATATATAATATATTTATATAACCTTAATTTATTTCATACTGTACTTTAAAACTTACAATTACCTTTTGAATTTGATATCTTTATGCAATGTTGGGACCACATGTAGGGAGATTAGTATAGCTAAGGTAGCTACTTCTTAGTTACAATGGAATTAATAAATGCCAACTCAAACTAGATCTAAAGTACATGCATACCATTTTAACGTCATTTATCTGTTCCTTAAAGTAATTTATAATGGATTTATTGGTATTAATAATAAGTTATTGGTAATCAGACCTGTTTGAATATATGATTCAGGTTGAATAAACTATTTTAAAACACATCAATATTAAAAATTAACATTTAAATGCACACATTTATGTATATATTTAGTTTATTATACAACTATTTAAGTGGCACTGTTGAGGGAAAGTATGTGTTAGATTTTACAGTTTTTAAAAACTTAAAACACAGTATCGTGTCAAGTGACAATGTTAAGTATTCTGATGTCATAGATTATTTAGAATTGTTTTTAAAAGTCTCTCAATAAAGTGCAAGATTATGTATAGCATCCTCATTTCAAAATGTATTATGTTAATATTAACATAGTTCCTGAAATTATATTTCAATACTAAAATTGTACAGAGTGTGTATATATATACTTTCTAAATAAATGGGGCATCTTAAAGCATATCTCATTTTTTAATCCTTTCTCCCACATAAACATCGAACTAATATATTTACAGGGTGTAATTTACTAAAAAACTACAGAATTATATTTCTTACTACGTGTTCTTTACTAACTAGAAAATTTAATTTCTAAGAAAAATTATTATAAAATGTCCTCTATTTGACAAAGAAATGAATATATGTAATTAACATTTTAGATCTTTTTAAAACATGAAACAAAGTTTACTGAAGAAGAGAAAAATAGGCTTACAAGGTAAGAAAGCTTACAAAGCAGAATACATTTGCCATAGGCACCACATAGGCTTCCATTGCCAGGGCAAGTAGGCAAAGAGGCAAAGGTTGTGGCCAGCTGTTGTCTTTTATATCACCTGGGCCAGGCTTGCCTCCTGGTTTCGAGGTCACTGTGGTACCAGAGTCTTCTTGTTCATGCAGACCTAGAGCCTCTCTGAGAGACCACTGAGGGGGATATGAATGCATGATGATTCCTCTGCAGGCTGCTCTGGTCATCTTCCCGATTTTATCTACCTGTTGTTAGGCTGGAGAGTCTTCTACATCCTTTTGCAGTTGGTATGCTAAGTTCTGATTGTAAATTGGTAGATCATATTTCACTTTTTATTATTATGGACATATAAGAGTTTTATACAAAGGGTTCATGTGATGTTTTGATACAGGCATATAATGTGTAATAATCAAATCAGGGTAATTGGGATATCCATCACCTTAAGCATTTATCATTTCTCTGTGTTAAGAATACCCCAACTGCATACTTTTAGTTCCTTTAAACTAGGGGTCCTCAAACTTTTTAAACAAGGGGCCAGTTCACTGTCCCTCAGACCATTGGGGGGTCAGACTGTGGACCCCGGGACAAGTTGGCTGCTAACCAGAACAGGCAGCGGTGGTGAAAACATCCTGCGGGCTGGATAAATGTCCTAGGCGGGCTGCATGTGGCCCATGGGCCATAGTTTGAGGATGCCTGCTTTAAACCATATTATAATTTGTTGTTGATGATATTCACCTTGTTTTCTTATCAAATATTGTTTATTATATATGTATCTAACTATCTTACTTTATTTTGGGCTCATTAACTATCCCTACTTTATCCTTCTCACCTGCTACCCTTGAGAGCAATTGTTTTGATTTAGCACCCACATATGAGTGAGGACATGAAATGTTTTTTTCTTTCTGTACTTATCTTATTTCACTTAATATAAAGACCTCTAGTGCATCCATGTCATTCCAAATGACAGGATTTCATTCTTTTCTTGTGTCTGGATAATATTTTATTGTACACGTGTACATTTTCTTTATTCATTAATTTACTTATAGGCATTTATGTTGATTGCAAATTTTGCCTATCATGAATAATGCTGCTGTAAACATGGGCATGCAGGTAGCTTTTTAATATATGGATTTCCTTTCCTTTGCAGTGGGGTTGCTAGGGGGTTCTGTAATTCTAGTTGTAGTTTTGTGGGGACCCTCAAGACTGACTGTACTGATTTACATTCCCAGAAACATTGTAGATGAGTCCCCCTTTGTCCACATTTTCACATTCTTGGCAGCTTTCATTAATGTCTATCTTTTTTATAAAAGCCATTTTAACTAAGGTGAGCAAATATATCATGGTAATTTTGATTTGCATTTCTCTGATGATTAGTGATGTTAAGCATTTTTAAATGTACTTGTATGTCTTCTTTTGAGAAATATCCATTCAGATCTTTGGCCCATTTTTAAACTAGACTATTGATGTTCTCTGTCAAGTTCTTTGAGCACCTACTATATTCTAGTTATTATTCTGTTGCCAGATGGGGTAGTTTGCAAATATTTTCTTCCATTCTGTTGTTGATTGTTTCTTTTGTTGTGAAGTTTTTTAGCTTAATGTCATCCCATTTTTCTGATTTTTTCCATTGGTTGCTTATGCTTTTGAGATAGTAGTGAAGAAATCTTTGCACATATTCATGTCTTGGAGTGATTCCTAGAGTTATCTTTTAGTATGTTCATAAGTTCCGGTCTTACATTTAAGTATTAGTCTATTTTGAGCTTATATATATAAGTATCTAGTATAAAGGCCCTTGCATATGGATATCAAGTTTTCTTGGCACTATTCACTGAAGAGTCTGTCCCTTTCCTAACACCTCTTGTACCTCTGTTGTACAAGCTTTCTCTAGAGATGTGTAGATTTATTTCTGGGTTCTCTATTCTGTTCCACTTCTCTATGTGTCTGAATATATGCCAGTACAATATTACCATGTTGTTTTGGGCTCTATATATCCATAGTAAAATTTGAAGTCAGACAATATAATTTCTCTAGTTTTTTTTTTTTTTTCTTGAGGTGGCTTTGGCTACTCTGAGACTTTTATAGTTCCATATAAAGTTTGGGATAATCTTTTCTAATTCTGTAATGAATGTGGTTGATATTTGAACAAGGATTGCAGAGAATATGTAGATTGCTTTGGACAATAAGGATATTTAATTATAGTAATTATTTTCAATCCGCAGGGAGGAAGGCCTTTCCATTTTTATGTGTCCTTTTATCAGCATCTGACAGTTTTCACTGTGGGGACTTTTCACTTCTTTGGTTAAGTTTATTCTTTGGTATTCTATTTCATTTGTAGCTATCATAAACGCATTGTTTTCTTGGTTTCAGATTGTTGTTGGCATATAGAAATTCTACTAATATTTGTATATTGACTTTGTATTTTTCAACATCATTGAATTTGTTAAACAGTTGATAGCATTTTGGTGGAGCCTTTAGGTTTCTCTTGATATAAAATCATATCTACACGCAAGGATAATTCCATTTCTTTTTTTCCAGTTAGGTGCCTGTTATTTCTTTCACTTGTCTGATTGCTCCAGTATTATGTTAAATAACAGTGAGGAAAGTGAGCACCCTGTCTTCCTTACGAACATAGATGAAAGGCTTTTAGTTTTTTGCCCATTCAGTGTGATACTAGCGCTAGGTTTGTCACAGATGGCTTTAGTGCGTTGAAATAAGTTCCTTCTACATCCAGTTTTTCCCAAAGTTTTTATCATGACAGGATGTTGAATTTTATCAAATGCCTTTTTGAGGTCAACTAAATAATTGTATCATTTTGTTCTTTGTTCTTTTGAAATAATGTATCACATAGATTGATTTGTATATGTTATACTATCCTTAAAACCCTGGGATGAATTCCACTTGATCATTATGAATAATATCTTTAACATACTGTTGAATTTGTTTGCTATCATTTTGCTGAGGAATTTGTTTATCAGAGATATTAATCTAGAATTTTGCTTTTTTTGTTGTGTCTTTGGTTTTAGTATTAGAGTGATGCATGTCTCATAGAATGTATTTGAAACTATGCCCTTCTCATTGATTTTTTTGCAAGGTTGGTATTAGTTCTTTCTTAAATGTTTTGTAGAATTCAGCAGGAAAGCCATCCGGCTCTGCACAGTTCTCTGATGGAATACTAATTATTACTGCTTGTACCTCGTTACTTGTTATTCGTCTATTCAGGGTTTGTATTTTTTTCCTAATTCAATCTTGGTAAGTTGTTTGTGTCTAGGAAGTTATCAATTTATCGGCACATTGAGGATTAAGTCAACGTGGAACATCCTGAGAGTGCCACAAAAGGACTGAAAAGATGGCTTTAATTTCCAACACCCTATCTTTGTGAAGCAGGATTTTCTGTAGTGACAACAACCAAAATAAGATTACAGAGTAGACTGGATGTAAGCAACGCACTTTGGGTGTCACTGCCTCCCATCAGCCCCAGATGGTGGCATCTAGTTGTAGGAAAACAATCTCAGGGCCCCCACTGGTTTCTCATTATTGTGTAATTATTTCCGTATATGTTATAATGTAATAATAATATAAAACGTACACAATAAATATAATACACAGACCATCCCCCCATACCCATTCCCAGTCTGTGCAAAAATTGTCTCCTATGAAATCAATCCCTAGGGCCATATAATTCAGGGGCTACTTGTGTGTGTATCTCTTTCTAAGCATTATTTCCAAAGGTGAATTACCTAAACATCATTACTGTCTTTAAGCACATCTAACTTCAGCCTTTATGCAGTTGGGCAAACTTTTCATCTTAAATTCATCGTTTATCTGCCACTCCTTAATACTGTAAAAAGTGTTCCACCTGGTTTTTTATTCATCATTCTGTACAGTAAACTCAATTATAGTTACGGTTCACTCTAAAACCATGTTTGAAAAAATTATCAGGTCACCTTATATTCAGATATGTAATTATCTTTTATGGATGACTGGTCACAAATTAAAAAAATTATTATCCATGAGTGCTTTGCATAGTTCGCTATAGCAAATGGTCATGCCCTATGAATTGCCTAGAAGTGCATCTAATTGTCATGCACCACTGAACACATTACTTTTTTCATAAAAATCAATAATTCTATCTGTGGGATCTTGCATTCAAGTTTGAATATATTTAGGCAATAATTGTCTGTGTAGAAGGATTATGCAGAGAAGTAAACAGTTTTTGAATCAATCAGCACCTAGATTGCTGGCCTAGTTGTTTATTGATTTTTGAGCCATTTTCCCTATTTAATCAAAATAAAAATATAAAAAGATAGTATTTATTTTTGTAATGTTCCAGAAAACATTTACTCTAATGTCAATGCTTTACAGAAGTTAAATATGTTTCATAGCTGTAACTCCCTCTTGATCTTTTCATAGTTTTTTATGTTTCTTATGTAATGAACTAAGAACATCAAAAATGACACTTTATCTTTTTATAAAATCCACATAATCGAGATAACATACAGACTAAGAACATACATATTGGCATACACACTTTTTATGACTTTCATTTGGGGACATATAATGTAAATGGGTAAGTGTCTTGAAGGTCGTGTGTGACATCTAAAATTCTGGTATTAGGTAGATGTATGTGGTGCAAATGCATAGAAATTTAAGGAGTGTTTAATATTGCATTTCCCATGGTTATATAGGTAGGACCTTCCTATGTCATAGTGTCACACTAAAAATAAAGTATAATCATAGGTATAAAAGAGACAGGTGTGTATATATTGTAAAAAGTAACCACATGTAAACTCTCAACCCATGTAGCAATGTGAGCTCAGTGAACCCCAGACCACATTGCTAGGGAGGTCCAGTAAAGATACCAGAGATAAAAGTCTAAAAAATAGTATTTTTTTCTCCAAAGTGAACAATATACACTAAAGTTTTTAAATCTGAGTTACATTTTAAGTATTTTACTATGCGATATCTATAACAATTTATTATGCTAATATTTATTGAGAATAATCTAACTTGAAGAAAGTCAGCAGAATTTTTCAAACTTATTTGACTTTGGCATCTCATTATCAAGGACCAGTGTTCAATAAAATATATTTTGGGGTATATTAGTTCTTCTAAAGACACAGTGAGGCAAAATTAGGATGTCAAATCAGTTTATAGGAATTACACAAATTAAGATGTGTTTGAATTTTAAAAAATAGAAGTATTAACTCTTTAATATTGTGATACTAATGCTTAAAGAAAATTTGCAATTTTCTAGATTGATTTTGTTGTTTGTAAAGATAAAAAAAAAAAGACATTTAGCATGGCTATGTGAGTTCTCAAAGCACACATTTATTTAATGGCAGAAGTAGTTCTATGACCAAGTCTAATTAAAGATGTGCAAGGAATCAAAGCAATAGCTGGGAAACATGCAATGCAAATTTTGCCCAGTCTAGCTGAGTAAGTACACGAGGCTTAATCAAGCAGAAGGAAAGACAGAAAATAGAGTCAGTGCTGAGAGTCTGCAGGATAATGAGAGAAGGCCAGGGGTAGAGGAGGGGGGTTATATATATAATAAGCTTGATAGAAAAATAAGGTCAAGACAAAGGAAATACATAATCCAAAATGAATATTAGAGCTATGATAAACAGAAACTGAAAGCAGACAAACCCAGATCAGAATTCAAGTTATTTACTTAGACAAATAAAAGAGATTATCTGACTTCTATTTTCATTTGGATAAATCATAAAAATTAAATAAAGTCATATATGTCAAAGCTTGTACATGATAAGTGGCTTACAAAACATTGGCATTATAGCATTAATAATTCTTTATCATATCACACCAATAAACAATGAATATTTTCTGATTTGAATAAGGACATATTCAAATCTCCATATTCTGGAGAGTGTAGCTGGTATACTCACTCTAACAGCCCCCCCACCCACCCAACAACAGCACAAAATAAGAACACCATTAACAAATTTAAGAGACAACCCAAAGAATGAGAAAAAAAATTGCAAATTTCCTATTTGTCAAAGGATTCATAAATAGAATGTATAAGTATAGCATATAATTTATGCTATAATTCTATAGCATAAATCAAATATTCTGATTTAAAAAATGGCAAAAGGTTTGAATAGACCTTTCTCAAAAAAGACAGATATATAACATATGTTCAACATAATTAATCATCAGAGAAATGCAAATAAAAACTACAATGAAATATCATCTTACCCCAATTAAAATGGCTCTTATCCAAAAAACAGCAATAACAAATGTTGGCAAGGATGTGGAGAATGAGGAACTTTCTTACACTGTTGGCAGAAACATAAATTAGTGCAAGTACTATGGAAAATGTCATGGAAGCTCCTCATAAAACTAGAAATAGAACTACCATGTGACCCTGCAATCCCACTGCTAAGTATCTATCCCAAAGAAATGAACGCAGTGTATTGCAAAGATATCTGCACTCCTATGAACACAGAAGCACTCTTCACAGTACACAAGATCTGGAATCAACCCAAGTATCCCCTGACAAATCAATGGATAAAGGAAATGTGATAGATATAGACAAGAGATTTCATTCAGCCATAAGGAGAATCAAATCCGGTCATTTGAAACAACATGGATGCAACTGAAGGACATTATGTTCAGCGAAATAAGCCAAGCACGGAAAGACAAAGTTTGCATCGTCTCACTCATATCCGAGAACTAAACATTAGAACAATTGTCTTGATGAAAGTAGAGAGTAAAATAATGCTTTCCAGGGGGTGGAAAGGATAGTGAGAAAGGAGGAATAGAGTAGGGATGGTTAACCAGTGAAAAAATATCCTTAGATAGAGTAAATAAGATGAGTATTTGACAGCACAACAAAGGGTAAGTTATGGTACACTGCAAAATAACTAAAAGCTCAGAAATGGAATGTTCCTAACACAAGAAATAAATGCTTGAGGTGATGGATACCCCAGCTATCCTGATTTGATTATTACACACGTAAGCCTACATCAAAACATCACATCTACCCTATGAGTATATAAAATAATTACGTAGCTGTAATAATTAAATGTAAAAGGAAAATAATACAATACACATTCTAAATTTTAGAATATTGGGGGTATACATGTTTTATTAACATAGTTTGTGCAAAACAAAAATTATATTCTTAAAATTGTAACTACATACCTAGTGCCATTTTATAATCTTGCAGGCATGTATTTATAACTATTAGCATACTGTTTAAAATAACTATGGCTGCTTCATGGAAATATGTCCCTATAAATGGGAGAGAATCTGGTAGTAGAGCAGAACATTTATGAAATAAAAACAAGTAAGAGAAAAAAGTTTACTATTGGCAAGAGGCTTCTTAAGTTCTGAAAACATGGAATTCTTTTAAGGATGTTCACATGATTATCCATGTCATAGAATATGAATATAATGACAAAGTACAGATATAGTTAAATGTAAGCGATTTTTGCTAAACCCTAGGGTGTTTTAATTTTGTCTGATGTGACAACTCCTGCTTATAAAAAAAATGTTAGTATATTAGTAATGTACTTACAACTGCAATATATAATATGGACATCCAAAAGAAAAACAATAGTAATATGGATGACAAGATCATTCAAAAATCAAGGCTCTTGAGACCATTTATTTCACTGAGTAGTCAATATCTCAGGATTGTTACTTCTATAGATCTGCCACACATTCCCTCTTCCTTCACTATTTACTTTCTGTTGTGAAATTGATTTTTCACCCCTAGTGTCATTCTTCCTTACTATTATGTAATATGTTTGAATTTAATAAGCAGCATTGGACATATTCAGAAAATAAATGCTTATTTTTTAAAAGAGATAGATTGATTAGAAGGCATTAGAACATTCATAGCTCCAAAGAAGACTATTACCACTCAATTTCTTTTTCTGCATGAAAATGTTGTTATAACACGACCAAAATGTCAATGTGGTACTTAAACCCTACATGATTCCAGACCTGACAAAACCCCAAATCCCCCTTCTTGTGGCCTGCGGGGTGGTGTCAAGCCAGCTCCTGCCACATTCTTGTTCCCTCTTGCCTCCATTCCATCTGTATTCTCCTTCTTTGAAGAGGTCCAATTTCTTATAAATAATTTCCCTGATACCAATAACACATCTGTTCCCAGTTTGCTGCCAACAACATCCTGTATTTATCCTTCATCATATGCATCATAGGGTGTAATTGTTCTTGAGTTTATTTGGAAGATTAGTTGTGGGAACAGGTAGGCTGAAATCCCAGAGGTCATTCAAAAACCAGTGTAAAGCCTACAGGTGGGACCCCTGTACTCCTAATTGAGACGAAAGGAGTTTGAAAGTGCCCAGTCAGGGGAATGTCTGTGTGACTATCCCTGCATGGGGAAATCAGCAGTTCAGGCAGCTGAGGTCATCAACTAGTCGCTTAGATTAGAGGAGCTGAGATGTCTACATGAGGAGATGAGACTTGCTCTCCTTCCCCCTCCTGCTTGCACCCCTATCTGGCCTCTTAGATGTTCCATCCCTCTGTCCCTGTTTACCCTTTACCCAACCTTCCTGAGGGATGTAATCTCCCCTCACTCATTTTTAACCTTGACTGCAGACCCCTAAGTGCTGTGAGTTCTTGACCATATACTCTGTTACGTACTCAATGAAAAGATTCCTGGGAAGCAGGACAGGTTGCTACATTGCTTCAGGTGGTTGGCACATGAAACAGCGCCCACTTTCAGAGGTTTCTGGTTTTAAGCTCTAAGTTTGGTGCAAGTTTTGTGATTTCCCCAGCACTGTCTCCTTTTCTGGCCAATGTCCTAATTTGGGATTCACTAGACACCCAACAATTACTGCATTCTGCTAAAATATGAGAGTCATGACAGTACACAGTGGTTCACAGTAATTCATACATAGTTTTGAGTGAATCAGTAAGCTAAAATAATTTTACAATTGATTATTCAAACTTACATTATTTTTCCAAAGTTTGTAGAAATTTTGTAATGTTGAAAATGGGAAATCAAAATAAAAACAAAATATATTGAATTCATTGATGTAAACAATCCATGATTTGAGCCTAGCTGTTGACAGTCTCAAGTTGCTTTTCCTATTTTGACTCAACCTACTTGAAGTCTTGATTACATTAAACCTAAGGGGAAATTCCATACTTGTCCAAAAGTAATTTGACACAAAGAAGTGAAGAAAAGACCATCAAGAAGGGCTTCTTAAAAGTACTAAGGATCTGACCTTTGGTTATATCAAAAAGAGTTTCACTTTTATCTCAAGGTCTCCAAGGCCTGACAGCAATTTTCTCTACCTGTCACTTATCTTTCTCTCTTAAATAAATTAAGTATTGCTGTGACTGTTGGGGACTGTCATCTTTTCTTCTTTATAAGCATATATCAGATCAAGAGTTTTAAAAACTAGTTTTCTTTGACCTTCTGGAGGATGACATTTTTGAAGAAGTCCTTGTGTAACGGGGCACAGCATTCTCCTCATTGTTGGGTTTATAATGATGTGACCCTGTTTTTGCCCCATATTAAACTATATTTGACTAACTGATTTTCTGAGTTTTAGAAAAATATTGTAAACAGAGTAATGATAAGTAAAACCTATATATTATCGTGTCAGAATATATTTGCTGGAAAATTTGCCTTTTATTAACCTATAATAAATAATTAAGTTATCATTTAACACTGAAAAGGCAGTTCTTAAAATAGGGCTGAAATCTAAGAAAAATCTTTTTTCAGGAGAGAGAGATCAAGATAGTAAACTAGAACTAACTTGCACAATGCCGATCTCCCGGAGAGGATAAAAAATGGTGAATATGTATCTACCCTTGGATCAGTCATCTAAGTGAGAGCACTGGGAAGCCACAGGGAAGAGGCAGGAGTGATCTGAAGAAGGTGGAAGTGGGATGTCCTGCTCAGCAGCACTGGAGATAATTAAGAAAGTTACTTCCACTTCCTGGGAAGAGGCAGAGGCATCCTTGGCTCACTCCCTCTGAGGACACTAGCTGGAGTGGTAGCAGGGCACTGCCAACACAACATGCCTCCAAACTGACACAGGGACCTGAATGCAGGCTGTGTAGCTTGTGTCACTCCAGTGATAGGACAGTTAGCTTACAAGCCCTGGGCACTGCAGCTGGTGTCATAATATCCCAACCCATGATCACTACTTTTGCCCAGGGGTCATATCTGTGACTTCTGCCTCCCCCTTGTTCTTGCTGGGCAGGGAAGGAACAGGGAATCCAAGCACTTCCATGTGTCCTGAGGGTAGGTAATGTGCAACCTCACTGTTAGCACTGCCAGGGGCCCTGGGCAGAGAAGGCCGTGTGCCCACTGCTTTGGCCTGGATTTCTGTCTAATTGCATTTACCACATGGCCCAGGCAGAGAATGTGCCCATGGCCATCAGCACCCACAGCACACTGAAGAGGTGGCTGGAGCCCAACAACTGTTTTCACCACATGAGAGGCCTTGAGTAGGACAAAGACAGCACAGCTGCTGCCTTACCTGAGTGGACCACACACCATGAAACATGCTGTCCCTTGCGAGCATCCCAGGTGTCACACCATGCAAGTGCCCCATCCCTCTGGTGAGCCCTGTCCCACAGTTGTTTCCCCCATGTGTGAGTGCTGCACCCACCCATCCTGTGCAGATGTCTGTGGACCCCCCTCTGGGCAAGGGTCCTGGCCCATCCTGCATGTGAGACGTTATGCACTAGCCAGTGATAGCTGATACCCTTCAAGCCAGAAGGGAATGAGGTCCCATTGTGGTTTTCTTAAATAGAATAACTGCCAGCCAAGAATTCTGTATCCTGAAAAACTAAGTTTCATAAGTGCAGGAGATATAAAGTCTTTCCAGACAAGTAAGCATTAAGGAATTAATGTTCCTATAGGAAATGCTTAAAAGTAATCTATAAATGGAACAGAACAATCAATATCCACCAGTGTAAGAACACCTGAAAGGTAAAGCCCACAATCTCATAAACAGCACAAGGGAGAAAGCATGCAACTAATGAATAGTTATAATTCATTAAGATGAACAGAACATTATCTCACCTATCAATACTAATGTGAATATAAATAGTCTTAATGTGACATTTAAAAGATATAGACTAGAGGAATGGATGAAAAAATACAAGAATGTGCTGTCTTCAGGAAACCCATCTAATTCACGGGATTCTTTCTTGTGTATTAGAACAGAGTCTTACTTTATCCCCCTCCTCTTGGTAGAGTGCCATGATGTCACAGCTCTCAGCTACCTCCAACTCCTGGGCTTAGGTGATTCTCTTGCCTCAGCCTCCTGAGTAGCTGGGACTACAGGCACCTGCCACAATGCTTGGCTATTTTTTGTTGTAGTTTGGCCGGGGCCAGGTTCAAACCCATCACCCTCCATATATGGAGCTCACGCCCTACCCACTGAGCCACAGTCGCTGCCCAAATTCACAGGATTCTTATAATCTTAAGACAAATGGATGAGAAGTTAGTTTAATACAAGTGGAAACTGAAAGCAAGCAGCAGTAGCTATTCTTTTAACATAATAGACTTTAAATCAACAAAGGTAAAAAAAGTACAAATATTTAAATAGCTGGCTACTTAAATTGCACACAAACTCTATGGACATACTGTATATTGATAAAATGAACAATCCAGCAAGAAGATATAATAATCCTAAACATATAGGCACCGAGCACAGGAATTCCTAGATTCATAAATCAAATACTGCTGTATCTAAATAAAGAAATAAATAGCAACATCATAATTTCTTGGCACCACAACACTCCAATGACAGAACTGGACATACAATTGAGATAGAAGATTAACAGAAAGACCCTGGACTTAAACAGGACACTAGAACAAATGGATTTAACAGACAGACAAAACATTCCATCTAAAAACTGTTAAACTCCGTGCAGACTACAATAGTTATTAAAGTATTTGTAATAAAAACGTAATGCTTTGTAGTTTAAACATATTCTAAGACTTCACAGGAACCGAACAATTTAAAACTCTGAGCAACAAAATATTTATTTTGGAAGAAACATGTTTTATCACTAAGACTGTTTAGAATTGCCTACACATGATTCCAATCAAAAGAAGATCAACTTTTAGTTTGTTTTACACTTTTCAAATACTCTGCAAACACTGCACCCTCTCCTTGCCTGTGCCAGGGTAAGTCAGCATAATACTCCTATCCTTGCTACTCCTGTGAGGAAAAAAGTCATCGTTTTGCTGTGAGAAGCCATGCAGAAAATGGTATTTAGAAATGTACTGAAGAAAGAATAGCATTTTGATTGCCTATCTGAGCACAGCTTATGATGGAAAAGATGGCTCAAAAGGAGGTTGGGAGGCCAGCATATGTCTTATCAGGAAAGAGGTCACCGGTGAAAAAGGAGGTAGTTAAAATATGCTCTGGGACACAAAAGACCAAGTTCCCAACATTAATAATTGTGCTTCAGGCTAACATGATTATGCTGCTCCCCAAGGACTGGGTCTCTACATCAACGTGTTTTCATTCATTCCCAAATTGTGTCTAACACAGCATAAGCGGCTCTAATGCGTTATCAGCTCATGATTCTGTTTAAATTAATTTAGCTTTTTGTTACTTTCTTACCACTAAACTATCCCAAAAGCATTAAATGGTTTCCTATTTATGACTGATTAAAAGTAAATTCCAAGGAATTTAAGAGTTTTTTTTTAGGGAGATCACATCCTTCAAACAGAACTAGTCATCCGCGGTTTCTAACTTACTATTTTCTCTCTCAAGTTGTCAGTCTGGCTGACAGAGTCTCCCGTTCACCCTTCCACCTCAGGGATGAAACTTTCAAAGAAGAAATTTTACAGAAAATTTTTTATACCTCTAGCTACCAAAGAAATTTCCTAATGACGAGGTCCACCTTGACTGTGCAATCTATCATCACAGATGGTCTCAGGTACAAGAAGATAAAGCAGGTGAAGGCCTTTCCTCACTGGTCAAAGGAGATTTTCATCGATATTCACCTCAGTCTCTGTATACTTAGGTGTACAAATTGGCATATCCTAATTTGTCAAGGGAGGTCAAGTACCTTAAAAATGTTTCTTTCTTACGAACTGAAGTCTCACATTTATAGATTTATCCTTTATGAGCAAAGAATCATGAATATGTGCATAAATTTAAATGCAAAAAATACTCATTAAAAGATCATAAATATTCTATTCAGCCAGCAATATTGAAATGGTTAATGCTAGTTGTGCTATTTTATTTAATTTACCTTTAATTTTGACCTTCATGCTTACCGTCATTTTTTGGTAGACAATTATTTTACCCAGGAAGGGTGCAACTGGATTGACTTGTCCCAAATTCCATAGCTGTGACTATATGTCAGAGGTGGCTCTGGTGAAAAGACTCTTTGGAAAGCAAGGAGGATTCCATACTTAATTCCTGAGTGACCTTGCTACACGGTGACTCCAGCACCTTTAGCAATATCCAAGTAATGTCAAAAACTTAACTATCCGGAGTTCCATTTATCAATCACAGCCATGTTTTCTCTAGTCCCCAGCCACATATGACCTGTGGTTCTTCTGATGCCCTTTGTCAAACCTTGTAGAATCAATCTCCCTAGTCTGTCTTTTGAAATCTTCCGTTATTAGCATGTCCTTTTTAAACTTGAGTTACTAATGCAAAATAGGAAGCAATAAGATTCAGCTTCCAGATGACCTTCATAAGTTTGAAATGTTTCTTCCTTGAGTAAAAAGGGAGAAACATGTATTGTCCTTAATAGGTCACAAGAAAGTTTTAGTAAAGCAGGACACCAGAGAAAAGAAAGCTAATATTTTCTTCACTTGGAGATTTGAGGTCTGAGGGTATCTGTAACTGAGGCATGAAGTTTGCTGAGCACAGAGTGAAGCTTGTCTCCCAGAGCAGGCCACCTTCCTTCTTGCTTGTTGTGTGCTCCTTTGTGGATTGAGATGGAGAGGGCAACAGTGATGCCAGCCACCCGAAGCTGGTCTTCTTGCTGGTGTTATACCCTTTATTGAGAGAATCTGATGATGTGTTGTAGGGAAAGGGAGTTTCTACCCATGTCCCTTGCTGTATGTTGTCCTTTTATGTATAGGTCTCATTTTGGAGGGTGAGGATGTGTCACCCACACATGGGTGGGCACTGATAGGGAAACGCCCCTTGGGACACCAACATTTTTCTTCCTAGGTATTAAATCATGCCTCCAACTCCTCCACGTAGTCTTTACCATTTGCACCAGCTTATGATAAATTTGCAGACACCTTTAAGGTGGCATAAAGGAAATTTACAGTTATGATGAAATAAAAGGAAGAAGAACCTTTATAATGTTGGTGTTTTGCATCAGGTTACTTCCAGATGGTACAACATGGAGGTCATCTTGTAATCAGGTTAGCTAAGAAAGAAAAAAAAAATGAAAAAAAATAAAATTTATGTGCATACACACAGATTTTAAATATTTTCAAAGTATCATGCCCCATGCTGGAGACCCGCATACAGGTCTAGCTTGGTGAAAGTCTGGTTGACAGGGAAAGGAGATGTTTCCTTACCTTGTTAATTTCCTAGCCGTCACTCTAAGGAAACTCACAGAAACACTGATTCCTGTTGGCCAGGCCATTGCTCTAGAGTGGTTTGAAAATGGTGTGGCTTCATCCTGAGGACAGAGCTGCCCATGAGACTCCTAGGTACCCTCCATTCCACTTCCCTCCACCCACTATCAACTTTCAGTCTGATAGCTCTTTCATCTCTGATAGTTAATTACTATCAGCCTTTTCTGCTTTCACCAAATGCCAGTGGTTTCCTTAGCCTCAGACCTCCCCAAATCAGCATGCCTTTGCCATTGCCTTTGTCCTACCACATTGCCTCCCTAATAGAGTGACTCCGCAGTTAAGGTAATTTTTTCCTCAGTGAGAAAATGAACAGTCCCACAATTCTGATATGATCCAAAACCAAAATAAAATGAATAAATGTTTGTCAAAATCTCTCTTTCTCTACCTGTCTCTCTAACTCATCCCTCAGAGGACACAATTTGAGTTTTATCATATTGACTGTTACTGAAGAGAATTTCTATTAATATCTATGTTTGATTCAGTCTAGTCTTTTAGTAGGTACAGAAAAATTCTAGTCTGTCTGTGGGAAGTAATGTTATGTATTTCCTTTCTTATTGTTAGATGATGTATCACTCCTTCACTTTTCAGATTATCAAAGATTAGAAAATGTGAATGAAAGAGAAAACCAACACAAACAGTAGTGTCTTTTACTTGGGTAGATAAAAAATTCATGGCACTGTTACTTCATGAAGATGGGGGTGGGGTGGACTGAAGGTTCCTACAGAGCTTTCATTTGGTTATGTCCTCATGCATAGTCAATCCCCTGTGGAAGGAAAATGGTAACTTCACTCTTTCCTTCTCTGCTAAGTGGTGTGGGTCTTCTTTATGCTTGTCCCCATAATGGACAGTTTATGTAAATCTTTCCCCATCTCTGTCTGAGAGAGTACAATGTGTCCGAAAACTTGTAGCCCAAGAGGCATCTTCTCTGAAATCCTCAATTGCCAGATGTTTGTCTACTCAAAAGTGGTTCATAGCAGTGGCTTTGTAACACAGGGGGCACTGATCCTGTACCTGGTCTGTTGTGGTGCTCAGATATTATTATTTAGCTGACAGTAATCCTCGTCTAAACTTCTAGCCATTATTATGGGCATGTGAGCACCAATCTTCCTTAGTTTAGATGGCTGTGGGTGGCTCAGGCTTCTAGAGCACTGTTAACCTGCCAGTTACTTCCTAGGATTCTGATGCCCCAGATCTAGTGTATGAAGCAACCCAATTCCAGAGGTAATTTCTTTTTCTCAAAGGAAATGGTCTGTTTACTCCCCTACTTCCAGTCACATCCATTAGTACATCCTTATTTTGACCTCAGTGTACATGTGGCTTAAGGAGAAGAGATCGTCCTGGTCAGAAGTGCCCTAAATCTCCCTGTCCTCCTGCATGCCATCTCACAGAACAACTTAAGAAAGAAGCTAGTCTCCTCAGTAACTGAATTATGATGAATAAATTTTTTTTTACTTGTACAATTATAGTAACACAACTTATTTTAAATATCATCAACACTACCCTATAGACAAAACTAAAATATCGTATTATAAAATTCAGATTGCTTTTATAATCTACTCTATACTTTCTATTTTTATCCTGCAAAAGAGATATCTATGTAATTTTTAAGTAGGGTGTATGAAATTTTAGATCCTTCATTTCTTTGTTATATTATATTTATTACATATTGTATATTGTATTGTATGTTATGACAATATTCTAAATGTCAACTGCAATAAAATAATTTTTAATATAAAAACATTATGATATTTATGTGATATATTAGTATTCTTTTCCCCTCACCTTTCTTTGGCTCAACCCTTAAAAGTAAAATCATTCAATGAGTGTTTGAATTCTTTCATAACTCTTAAAATACCTTCCCAATCTCATGCCCTAAAAGACATACTAATTTTTTTTTCTGCACTCAACTGGGTAAAACTATAACAATTCTCTTTTTGCATTTGAAGTGTAAATACAAAGTTGATCACCATACTGTGGCTTCTCTCTCTCTTTTTACTGTCAGGATTAATTTCTCTGATCTGGCTGGTTGGATATGTATCCTATTACTCACTTATCACTTTATATCTGAATCAATGAAAATAAAATACTTATTGAAAAAGTTTTCCCCTGAGAGTGTTTGCACTAGTAAAATATGAATTGTGTCTGCTTAAAGGGGCTCGCTCCATACTAGATAACAATTCCATGATGAGAAGCGGCTATATTAGTCAATACATTTTTTTAAAAAGTGAATATGTTAAAAGTACTGCCAGAAGTGGTTAGAATGTGGAAGGTGGAAAGATGTCTCAGGGTCACCAGCCTACAGAAGCATTTACCCTATGAAAGACAAAAGCTCATTTATGTTCATTATGCTCATCTTTGTCATCAGCTTCATTACAAAATAGTTACTGAGTGTATGGTAGGTACTATGATCGGAAATACTATAAATATAGCCTTGCTGCTCAACCAACTCTAAGAAAATGAACAGAATATAAAGTTGAAGAATCGTAACCTAATAATTCAGTATACAGTATGTACTAAACATCAGTAATTGACATAAGCATTTCATAACGCAGATGTTTACATCTCAGTTTCCCACACTCAGTATTGTTCGTTTGGGAGTCAGGCTGCTCCAGGTTGTAATCACGCTTCTGCGCCCTGACGATATGAGAATAGAATCGGCTACCTTTAAACATCTGCTTTTGTTGTTCTTGTCACCAACTCTCACTTGCTTCCTTTAAGCATGTTTATGACAACATAAGAATGAGTTTTTATTCCAAATATCCTAATCGTGTCTTTGAATACGTATTTTAAAATGTATTTTTGAGGGCAAAAAGAGGGAAAGAGATTATGTTTTCTAATTGCCTTCAATGTGAGAAGCAGAGTATGATAAGCAGAATGTCAAGTGTTTTATAAAATTAGTATACTGGAATCTCATTCACGTGTCTAATATAGCTACCAAGAGGAAACCAAGATTGATAGAGATTACCTCGCTGCTCCTAACCAACCATAAAAATCCATGAAGAAGTTGGGAATTAAATCCACTCATTTCTTATTCTAAATCACACGATCCTTTTATTCTTCTACATTATACTAGCTGTATTCTTTTTAATGAGCCTAACTCAGAAAGTGTGTGGGATGTGTGTGTATACATGTGTGAATGTGAGAGTTTGTACGTGTGTCAGTGTCAGTGTATCAGTGACCTAACACGATGGATTTAGGGGTTTTTTCATTGTTGCTTTTCTTGTTACCCTATTTGTTTTTTATACGTCTTTGGTATTAATATTATAGCTAAAATCTGTAATATTTTTCTTTTAGAGTCTGGCATTCAATAAATGCTATTAAAGTAGTGTTTCAGCTTATTGTAAATGGAGGAAGACAAAGACTGTGCAGGACCAACATTCTCTACTGTGACAGATGTAGCTACTGCATTAAAGGTACAAGAATGTCTGTATGCATCAATGACTACTAAATGCAAAATGTTCAGAGCAAAATGTGATACAGAATTACAAAAAAAAAAAAACTTTTGGAAAATCTATAAGATAAAATTTCCACATTCATTGTTTCAATGCATTTAGGCCTGATACTTTTCTGTATGTGACATACTTTCTCTTACTACTTATAGCTTATCCCTAATTTGAAAATCTTAAGCCCAAAATTCTCCAAAATATGGAACTTTTCAAGCAATGACATGGTGTTCAAAGGAAAAGTTATTTGGAACATTTCAGATTTAGGATTTTCAGATTAGAGATGCTGAACTGGTAAGTGCAACACAAATATTCCAAAATCCAAAAATATTCAAAATATGAAATGGCTCTGGTCTCAAGCATTTCGGATAAGGGTTTAATAAACCTATAAAAATAAAACTTCTGGGCCTTATAGCTAAGAAAATAAACAAATACAGACACATATAATAAGCCTCCAAAACGTGGAGAGGGAAGTCAAATTGGCCAGGGTACTAATCATTGTGTGGCGTACCTTGGCTTTTCTACTGCCTCATATTTTCAAACTTGGAGTTGTAATAACTGGTAGACCAAAAATGCCAACAGGCACAGCCAACAAAAAGCAGTATCAACAAAAGTCCAGTCTTCATGCCAAAAGACTATCAAAGGAGAAGCCTAACAAAAAAACAGTTTATTTCTTGATAATAGCCATTCTACAATAGACAAACCACAGGAAGAAAAAGAAAGAATTGTAGCGCCACTGCATGCATACCAGAAAAGGCTAAGAAAGCAGATTAAACATCCACACTCATGAATCTGTAACAAGGCAACCCAACACCCACATTGGGCTAGCATCAAAGTAGGGTATCAAGGATTTAATGTGAACAATCCAATAAAAAGACCATCCTGGAGTCAGGGAAGACCACACATGGGGCCCCAAATCCTACCCACACCTAGAAGTAAGAAGTATCTCTTCCCCTTAAGGGTGTGAACAGAAGCTGAGTATGAACCAGAATTTCTACCTTCGCTGGAAATCATAAGGTACCCTCTCACCCTTCCAGAGCTGTGTCAGATACAAACACACACAAAAAAACTGGTTAAAACAGAAGTTTAAACTTTTACAAAATCCAGAGTCTCCTGACATGATATAAAAACATACAGGCTTCAGAATACAATTATCCATTAAACCAAGAACTCCAGAGATCTCAAAATATATATAGCAAGGCAATCAAGATGCTAATACCAATATATAAAATGTTAGTTATCATGACTTTATAGCAGATAAAATAAAATAAGCTTTAACAAACAGTTGTAAACATACCTGAAACACTAAAAATTAGACAAATGGCATTACATAAAATTAAAAACCTTCTGCACAAAAAATGGATAGGGAGAAAATAACTGTAGATATCTGATAAGAGATTAATATCTATATAGGAACCCAAACAACTTCATTGCAGGAAAACAAACAACCTAATTAGAAAGGGGGCAAAGGGCCTGAATAGGCATTTCTCAAAAGAAGACACAAAAAGCCAATCAAAAGGGTCACATAAGTTAGTATTCCATTATATAACATTCTTAAAATGATAAAATTATAGAAATATAAAACATAATAGTAGTGGTCCAGAGGTTAAAGACTGGGCAAAAGCAGAAGGGAAGTGGTTATCTCTACAGAAGGGCAATAGCAGGGATCCTACTAGTGACGGATATATTCAGGATTCCAACTGTACTTCAGTGTTAACATCCTGGTCCTGGGCAATGCCTGTGGCTCAGTGGGTAGGGCACCGGCCCTATACACCAAAGGTGGCAGGTTCGAACCCAGCTCCAGACAAACTGCAACAAAAGAATAGCTGGGCATTGTGGTGGGCACCTATAATCCCAGGTACACGGGAGGCTGAAGCAAGAGAATTGCCTATGTCCAGGAGTTAGAGGTTGCTGTGAGCTGTGACACTACAGCACTCTACTCAGGGTGACAGTCTCTAAAAAAAAATAAAAAGTTGGTCCTAAAATATTCTGTTATAGTTTCATAGCTTCTAACCATAGAGGGGCTCAGATAAAGTAAAGCAGATAGGAATATCTCTGTATTATTTTTTGCAACTTCATGTGAATCTAAAATTATCTTCAAATTTTAAAAATGTTAGAAGTGACAAAATTCATTTAAACTAGTACTCAAAAACATTGAATCTAATCATCTATAAATGTACTAAACCTTCCCATTTGTCCTTTCTATCCCTTAAATATCTGCATGTAGATAGCATTATACTTTGAAAGGGCTCGACTACAACACAAAATTTTATTTAGAAATGAAAATGATGTAACCTAAACATTTGTACCCTCATATTAATCTGGAATAAAAAAAGTTCTAAAAAATAAAAAAGAAAGTTATTCAAGTTATTTTTACATAATTATACTTTTATAACACAGATTAAAAAAATTGCTAACTTACGTTCATTTCTATTTTTACCTACAAAAATCTATAACATAGAGAATTTGTCATTTTTTTTTTCATTGCTTGGCTCTAAAATACTTAGTCACCTAATACTAAAACTTCCAATTTTTTATACTGTGCCACTTGAAAATAATTTTAAGATAGTGCAATTCTGTTTAACTTATAGAAGAATTGATATAATTCTTAAAATTTTTAGCAAAATAATTCTGATATTTCATTAATAATTCAGAAACAAACAAAAGATATTATTTTGCTATCCAATCTTTTTTTGTACAGACTTCCAAAGCAGAAAGATCTGATAATATATCAAATAAGAAATCCTACATATTCAGTACATTATTTAAGACATGAAAAGCTATATTAGGAAAAAATCCCAATTCTGTTTATTTATTCTATTTTTTTGCAAGACAGAAATATAGTTAGTGATGATTAAAATGGATGAAAATAGTTGTAGCTGGCATTCTGATATTATTGTATTGCTTGCTCTGAATTTAGATCCTAAAAATGTTATTTAAACTATCTTAGATTTAGTTTTCTTATCTGTGAAGTGAGAATAACAAGAGCCACTTCACATGGGACTGTTCTGTCCGTGAAAGGGTGTGACCCATCTAATGCACCCACACGTGGAATACCCTCAAATAAGCATGCTGCACATTCATGTCACCATGACCATTTAGTGGCTGATGGACAAATACAATCAGTCATTCTTTCACAAAGATATCTCCTGTATTTATTCTCACAATAGTCATGAGAGTTTTAATTTCTTTTCAAATATCTGATCCGTGTACGTTGGATTAGTAGCTCCCAACTCTGCTCTACTCAAGGCCCTTCAAACTGTTCCATGGCTCTCAGGATGAGGACAAGAATGCTCACCAATGCCTTCAACTTTCAGTGTGATCTGGCTGCTGCTTGCCTGTCCAATCCATTTACACTGTGTTCACCCTCCCAGGGGAGGTTCACTTGTCCCAGCCACAAGCTCCCTCCTGCCCTCTGCTCTTGCATATGCTACGCTAAGTAAATCTTTCTTCCCTTCCTTATTCACTCACTAAACATTCAATGTCTTAGATGCTTGGCCAATAATCACTGTTTAGGAAAGCCTACCTACATCTATTTTGTTATATCAAACATTCCCCTCTTATAGGTACTCATTTAATCAAGTATTACTTCTACATAATTTTGGACACAATGCACTCTCACATTATTTTACATGACTTATTTGCTTAGCTATATACTTGTCTTTTTCTCTAGACTTTCCAATATCTGTTTTCACCTGCTGTTGTCTCATTCTTTCCATAGAATGGTGTCTTCAATAAAGCAGTTACTGTACAAAGGTTTATTTATTAAATAAATAAATGAATATTAAATCAACAGATTTTTATTAAAAACTAGAAATTGGGCCATGTGTGGTGTCTCACCCCTGTAATCCCAGAACTCTGGGAGGCCAAGGCGGGAAGATCACTTGAGCTCAGGAGGTCAGGACCAGCCTGAGCAAGAGCAAGTCCCCCATCTCCCACCAAACTAAAAATAAGAAAACCTATCTGGGTGCTGTGACTGGTTCCTGTAGTCCCAGCTACTCAGGAGGCTGAAGGCAGGAAGATCACTTGAGCTCAGAACTTTGAGGTTTTCCTGAGCTAGTTTGACATCATAGCACTCTAACCTGGGGCAATGGAATGAGGCTATATCTCAAACAATAATGAAATGAAATAAAATAACAAGAAAAAAAATGAAACAAAACAAAATAAAAAATTAAATAAAATTAATAAAATACAAGAAATTTAAAGATCAAAGGTAGATTGTATAATTATCCTAGTAGGACAATATCAGTGAAACTGTTCCCCAATAATTCTGTGTTCACTTTACCCTGGTAATACTGGAGCCTGAAGTACTATATTCAGAGACAGTTAGAAATAAAATTGATGTTGTAACTTGAAAACATACCTTTTTAGAAATGGTTAAAGAAAATAAAGATGTTCACTTTCAAGGTAATTTATGACACGTTTCATAATATAAAATGGAGGATGGAAGGGCCTGATTCTGCATGATACTTCATGGAGGGAACTTTTAGTTTACACAAATATCTATTAGATACAGGATGTGTAGATAAAGAGTTATCGTTATTAGCCACCTTTGACATGAAAAATCTCAGTTGTGCTATGTAGCTTTCAGAGTTATGTTGAGGATTTCTCTTGATAATTCATATACCTGATTAGGGTCAATGAATAGGTTGCAAGTTAGGATAAGAGTGAAAATAATTTAAAAATATCCAATGAAAATACTTTTATTCATTTCTTAAATTCTGTTACTGTGCAGAGTTGTAGCTATGGCATGCATCCTATGTGTATCACCCTAAAAAAGATGAGGATGCCTTATTTCAGAGATGAAGTAGCAGAAGCTGGATTACATCTTGAGCTTACCTCTCTTGACTATATTAGCTAGATGAGATCTTTGAGGCTAGATTTAATAACAATAGTATTTCTAAATTTTATACATTTCTCTTTTAAAAATCCTCATGGTCAATTATAGAACTTTGATATATATCAATCATCCCACAGAAGAAGTGATACACTGATTCTGAAAAAGCAAATTGTGGGGTGAAAAAGGAGGTCCAGGTATGAAAAGCAGGTGGTTGGATTCATGTATCTCCACATTCTTTCTTTGAGCCAGGGGTCTAGAGGAATGCCAAACATGGAAGGAGAATTTCTTTAGTCTGGTGTAATGCAAACAGAACATACACTACACTAGCAATGATCTACATTATTAGGTAGCAAAGAGAATTTCAGGAATGTGACCATAACAATCCCGCTTGAACATATACCCGCTAGTGCAGGCATGAATACCGGTATCAGCAGGATCTCCTTATTCCTGACTAATATAATGCTTTAAGCCTACTCCCATCTAGAATAAAAGTAGGGAGAAAAAGATACAGAAGAAATCTGAGAAAAGATCACTCAAAAGAAGCTTGAAACAATTAATATAGTGATTTGAGATTACTAAATGAACAAAACTTAAGTTTTTAACTACACTGCCCTGCTGATGTGTAGATTAAAGTTTAAAAGGAGAATTAGGAGCAGTTATAGAAAAAAATTAAAAGATGCATATTATTTGCATTTCTTCATAAGAGGGAATCTATGATCCTACAATACAATAGCATCTCATATGTTCCAATAATCCTGACTACACGTGACTGTGAATGACATCTTTCTATATAAGAAATGGCTATTTTAAACAGTCTTCCCTGAGAGAGAAGGATGCAGTATTGAATCTGCTGCTAGCTAAACACTTAGAAAGAAAGTGGCTGTCAGGCTTCATATTGGCAGGATGGAGCCAGCGTTCCTGATGCTGGGTTTCCCACATGCCTGGGTGTCGATTGTATTTATAGCTACTTCATATCAAGCTTTCTTTCTCCTGCTCCGACCAGAGAGACTTATCCATTTTCAGAGATCCCAACGTTATTGATTTGTATCTTTTCTTGCCCTACATAATGAGAATCCAATTTCATCAGAAGTTCAGTATTTTTTAAGAGTAATCTTGATAATCATTGGAGAAGATGATTTCCTGCATTTTTGAATTGGTCAAGGAGAGACTGTGTAAGTTCTTAGTGGAAATCTGTAAGGAATTCAAACAAAATGTGCGGTTACATGTAAATCAATTAGTGACTCTATGATTCTATATTCCTGTCCATTGGGCCTTATCTATCTAGAATTGATACTCTATAAAATAAGGTATTTTTGGATATTTCCACTTTAGTGCCAAATACTATGGGCAACTTGAATCTGAAAAAAATGATATGGACATGTCACAGGGGAGATACTATTGGTCATTGTAATTGATGCTAACCTGGTTTAGGTGGCTTTAAATGTTGAAACTAAAAATCCCAATTATAAGGCTAGAAGAGACTTTGAAGTAGGGACCTGAGTTATTCATTTGTTTATTGCACAGTTGCTATGATCTATAAAATATATTCATCTATTTATAAATAAACTAATAAGTGAAAGACAATATCACACATATTAGAAAAATATTGTCCATTTAATTCCCCATGTTTATTTATATATAGTTTCTTAGCACTGAAAAAATATTTTTAAAATGTTTCCTCTTTTTTTGAATAGCTCTATTATCACAGTTTTCTCTGTAGAAGAAAATGAAATTATTTGTGTCATTTCTCATTAAATAACCATATTTCATCCCTAATTTACATTAACCTTTCATTTAATCAATATTATTTAGTACTATTTTATTTAACACACTCTAAGATGAGGCATAGGAAATTCAAAATTTTTTTTAAGCTTATAAGTTGATAAGAGTGCTAATACTTTTATACCTAAAACAGTTATCTATAGTATTATTTAATGCAGACAGGTTATAAAAGGTGCTATGGACCTCAACAGAAAAGGAATAATATTTCCTCCCAGAGGATAGACTATATGTAAGTGTGTAATGAAAAATAAAGAGATCTTTGTTAGCCACTGAAGAATCTGTAACATATTTGATAAAATGATGAGCAGGCTTTGAAAATTTTAGAGCAAGGGAGAAACATGGAGCCTAAGAAAGACTGATATAAATGTATTTGATGGATTTTATTCAAAAAATCATGGAGAAAATGAACCAGAGTAAAAGGCTATACAGATAAATTGGTGAGTGCCTAAACCAGGGGCATGAAGCCAGAAAAAATAAAGTGAAAGAATGTAGGAAAAGTTAATAAGACTTGGACACCTACTGAATTTCTGGGGCAAGAAGAATTGACTGTAACATTTGGTTTTAGAACTGAGAAAAGTTTCTTTGAAGACCTACTGATTTTCAAGTAGATGGAAATTTTCTTCAGAATTAGATGCATTAGTTTCCCACTGATACTGCTGCACATTACCAGCCACAGTGCCCTAAAACAACAGAAGTTACTGTCTTCTATCGAGTTCAGAAGTCAGAAAGAACTCCAAAATCAGTCTCACTGAACTAAAGTCAAGATGTTGGAAAAGCTGTTCCTTCTGGAGGCTCTGAGAAGATGATGTTTCCAAAACATTTTTGGCTTCAGAGGTTACTTTGAATATGTATGCCTTGGCTAAGGACCCCTTCCTTCATTGGGTCCAACTATTTCTTCTGCTGTCATTGTCTCCCACTATTGCTCAGTCTGTTCCTTCAGCCTTCCTCTTACAAGGACACTTCTTATAACACAGGGTCCACCTGAATAGTCCAGAATAATCTTCCCATCTCAGTATCCTTAACCTGATCACACATGCGGAATCCCTCATCCCACATCAGCTAACATATTCATAGGTTCTACATATTAGGAATTAACATATTCGGGGTTCTTTTTGAGCCTACCCTGATAAGTCATTAACTTAGTCTAAGAGCTGATACTCTATATGTAAGTAAACTCTCCAGAATGAAGAAAGAAATAAAAGGTCATTGGGATGCCAGTGAAGATGAAGAAGTTTAGGTGTTGGCATAATTAAAAGATCAGAGTACAGCCTGAAACCTTATGCTAGTCAAGTGAGTTTTATAATGATTTGATCATCTTTGTTAGCTAAGGGAAGATTAAAGGGAGAGAAAGCTGATAAAAGCTTATTGCATTTAGCATAAAAAGGTCTGTTTTGAAGCATAGATGTAGGGATGAGTATCAGATTGATGACCACCATGTTATAAAGTGCAGAGTGTGGGTTTCTACATAGTCTAGAATTATACTGAATGAAAACCTTAGCTTGTTAGTGTATAATCAGAAATAAATTTTGAGTCCTGGGTTTATCATATTTAAAATGAGAATAGTGATACCTGTCTTGCATGATTGGTGTGGGAATAAAAGGTCATAATGATTAAGAAGGTATTGAGTACATTGTCATCAAATAAAGATTTGCCACTGCAAAGATTGGCATTAGAGATTTAAGAAAAGAAAAGATTCACTCACTGTCTTTGGTATCAAATGGATACAAATGACAAGTTAGGAGAAAAAAACATTTTGGTAGATAGAATATTGCAGAAAAATGACATAGGGAATTATATTACTAAATTATGTTTAGCAGAAAGCCTGGTGCAGTTTTGTGGTGGGTGTAGTTGAGGCCCTACCTTTTTTACAAAAGAACAAGAAACTGAGCGTGCCAAGATTACTCTTTGGAGAACTTCATCATAAATTAGAAGACCTACTAAGGGCATCCAACTGTGGCCCACGGCTGGCTATGAATGCTTACTTGTGGTGATGGATATTATGAAAATTATGCACAGACCATTTTTCTTCTCCTCAGCCTTCACTGGTGTTTATATATTTAATTGTTGAAGATAACTCTTAAATAAATGTTCACAATCAGACATGAGCCATGGCTCCTTATAGAAGAATTAAATGTGTGGATTGTTGACTTTGGGGGGTTTAATTGAAGAAATTTATTTAGTGACCTGGTTCTGACTGTAGATTTTAAGATCTAAGAAAGGAAGGAGATTTTTTTAAAAGCCAGAAACGTTAAGTATAAGGGCTCCTGTGGATCATCAATAGAGATGACGATGTAGGCTGGATAGAAAGGGGAAGGAAAGAAAGATGTATAAACCACAGAAGGCTCACACTTATTCAGGACTTACTCTATACTAAGCACTCTGATATTTTTAGAAATGTATCATTTAATCCTCAAAACAAATCTTTGAATTGGACATTATCACTCTGATTTATTGTGCACAAAGGGGCTAAAAGATAAATCTGAACTCACAAGGCTAAATAAGAAAGCCAAAATTTGTGCAGTTCAATTTGTGCACTCTAATTCCAGATTTTTATGCAGATCATCAATCAAGTGTTGAAACTATGTGAAATAAGAGGGAGTGTGAACAAATATAAATTATTATCTCTCTAGGGCCTGGGGATATCATAAGAAACCATAGAAAGGCTAGAGGTACACAAACAGGGTTTTTTTTTTGTTTTTTTTTTTTACTGAAAGACAGAAATTATTCAGATATTTTGCCTCTTTAAAAGAAACTCTAGCATCATCAACCTATATTTGAGCCAAAGGTTACGTACCATCAGTGGTTTTATGTGGAAGCAGAGATAAGCGGTTGCTAACCTCTGAGCAACTTTGGCAACTTAGGCAAAGAGTGAGTGTGTGTTCAATGGCTCAAAATGCTTCAATATTTGGGCCAGTTTTATACCTTCTGACCAACCCTATGGGGTTGTCATTCAAAAGCATCTCTATTGACTCCTCATTGTGAAATCTCAGTATGTGTTTAAAATCACTCCTCTCTTTACAAGCAAGCTTATATGTACTGGAGAGCAATACTTACATTTATATTATAAGATCAGGGAAAGTCTAGGGGTTTTTTGTTGTTGTTTTGTTTTGGGGGGGTTTTGTTGAGGCATTCAAATATTTGCTGGTATCATCATTAGCATGGTGGCTGATGGTTTTTAAGACATCTACTTGTCTTTTCAATAAGTAGGGGGAGGGAGGAAATATTCCTATGTGTTTTGCTGCTGACTTCAGTATTGATTCAAGTTGAAAACAAAGCTCATTTCTTTGGTCTAAAAGAACAACTTACTTGTGAAATTGTAAGATAGGCATAATTTCTTAGACATTGTAAATTGTTAATGCCAGGTTTTATGAGTTCAATTGTGTACTTCCTCCCACAAAAAAATATACATTAGTGTTCTAACTCCTAGCACCTCAAAATGTCCTTCTATTTGAACATAAGAGAACATCAAGTTAAAATGAGCAGCCTCTAATCGAGTATAACTGGTGTCCTGATAAAAACAGGAAATTTGGACATAGAAGTGACAATGTAAAGACACAGACATCTACAAGCAAGACACATTGAAGTTACTGGAAGGTAGGACAAGAGATATGAAACAGATTCTATGTCATAACCCTCATAAGAAACTGACCCACGGTGATTTTTGGCTTCTAGCCTTCAGATCCATGAGACAATATTTGGCTGTTGTTGAAGTCCACTCTGTTTGTTGTTATTTATTTTATGACACCCCTAGGAAATACACTTAGTTATTCTTTTTTAAGCATGGACATCTTTGGGGGATGGCAATTACATGTAGCTTCTTACCCCATACATGCCCATGTAAGAATAGCTGGGACCCAGAACATCTTCTTCCAGGAAGATAAACAAACCTTACAGCCTGTACTGGGTTTGCCACTTTGTTAGGGAAGATCTTATCTATTCTGGGATTAGTATCTGTTTGTATTCTGTTTAAGAACATGCATTCGCACCCCTCAGGGATATGCTCCCAGGTTTCTGTATTTCAGACCCTTTAGGGGAGGGGAAGGATTCTTTTACCATAGTAGAAGTGGGGTATATCCTGCTACCTCACCTTTTGGCTGAGGAAGAGATCTCCTTCCTATGGGGGAATCAATACACTACAAATATTTACTTCAGAGAAGAAATATCTCTCTTCTTACCATAAGTAAATTTTACACCAGCCAAGCATGGTGTACATGTTATCTATTCTCAGTAACCTTGAATCATACACGAGTCTCTTTTCTAGGTAGCATATATCTGCCTTTTAATCTTGGTTACACAGCCTGGCCACTTAGTAAATAATGAAACAGTAATCAAAAGCTTGGAAATACTTTGCAGATTATGTTCAGATAATTACAGTAGTACTAGGTTAAGGGAGCATCTGTTAGAGTTTCTGTGAGGCATCATATATGCTATCACACAAGTAGTCTGTGTGGCAGTCCACAAACATTGTGCTCCTTGTTCCTTGTGTATTCCTTCAATAAAAATCCAATCTTTTATCTTTATTTTATATCCAAACCTATTTTAATGGCATGTTGAATTTTTTCACTTGTTTATAAATATGAAAATTATTAGCAAATGTATAAAACTCTCTCTCTGATGGAATGAGGGGTGAGAGTTAACTTGAGAAAACCAGTGTGGGAAAGTCTTTCTTCTTTTAGAGCTGTGGGAAATGCTGAGCTCCCATGACTAGGCAGGCATCAGCACAATGGAAATGAGGTCCATGCCACAGGACAGTCTCAAAAGGCCATCAACCTCAATGACCCAGAAAGATATAGGAAAAGTTTAGGGATTACAGGAAATAATCAGGGATCATGAAATCTAGAGCAATGGCTCATTAAACTTGATGCTGCATGAGTGAAACAAAATGGAATGCCTTCAAAATCAGCTAGTCTTTAGGTCCTATCAAGAATAAATGAAATAAGAATATCTATAGGTGAGTCTAGCCATCATATTTTTTAAAATCTCCCCAAGTGATTATAAAGTTCAACCAGGGTGGAGAATCACTGAACTAAAGCAAGTATCAAATTTTCATGGGCAATTATCTGGAACAAGTGTTGCTATTACATGCTCTATGTCTTGTTGACTGATGTGCCAAAGTTACGATCTGAGACAACGGCAGTGTTTTAAACGTGGTGGACAAGAAGACAACTTCAACTTTAATACTTATGTTAATGAAGCTAAAGAGTTTTTGCCCCCAGAGTTAATCCACATTTGTTATGGTATTTATGTGTAGAAAATTATTCTGCTTAATGAATTGAAAGAATGTAATTTTAGGTGTTACCCTAAATTTAATTGATTTTAATTACTACCATTAAATTCTTTGTCCTTTATCATCACTGTTCTTTTCAGAGTATAGAGTATCTAAGTATAAGAAGAACCATAAGAAAAATACAATGGAATTCCATGTGTGTGAGGGGATTTTAATAATTAAAAATAGCATTGACTCTGGTGAATATTTTTGTGTACCATATCTCTCAATCTCGTTCCTTTAACTCTATAAATAAGCTTTCATGGCTGAATTTAGTGATTATCATTGCCATAGATGTTTAATTTATCTTCTTTATTCAACATGGTTTTAAAATCCATTATTGTTAACATATACCACTCCAAAATATTACAATTTAAGTAGAAAGGTCCAATTCTCTAATTATATCATTCTCCCACTGATCATTATTCATTTCCCCACTAATGATATTTAGGTTGTTATCAGCTTTGTAAAACAGGTTTATTGAAATATAAACCATACATTATAAAATTTACCTTTTAAATGTATAACTAAGAGCTTTGTAGTTTATTTACAGAATTGTAAAAGCATCACAACTTTGTAATTTTAGAATATTTCATCAACCAAAAGAAATTCCATATTCACTAGAAATTGCCTTCAATTCTTCTCTGTTGGGTGTATACTGGTCCCCACCTGGGATAGTGGTCAGAAAGGGAGATGGAGCTGGGGAAATCATGAAACTTACACCAACCTCAGTGCATAAAACTGGAAGGCTGCAAGGGCATACACTGTTTCATGTGCCTGGTGGCAGCAAGAGAACAATGCAACACCTGTCCTATTTCCCAGAATGTTTTTATTGGGTACATAACAGAGTTTATGTGCAAGAAGGCACAGCAATCAATAGTTAGCACTCAAGGTTAAGAATGAGAGGGGAGATTACAGCCTGTATGAAAGTTTGGTAAAGGATAAACAGGGACAGAGGGTAATGGAACATCTGAGGTGGCCCAATAGCAATGCAAGCAGAAGAGAGGAGGAAAAAGTAAATCTCATCTCCTCATGCAGACATCTCAGCTTCTCTAGCCTAAGCTACTAATTGATGGCCTCAGTTGCCTACACTGCTGATTTCCTCACACAGACATTTTCCTGATTGGGTATCTTCAGACTCCTTTCTTCTCAATTAGGAGTACAGGGATGGCCTGCCTGTGGGCTTTACCCTGACTTTTGAAAGGCCTGTGGGGTCTCAGCCTGTCTGTTCCCACACTTCTGTTTCTTTTCTGGGAGTTCAAATGGCTACCTTCTCACTGTGTTTCACATGGCCTTTCCTCAGTGTAGATATGTAAAGAGAAAAACAAAGAGATCTATCTCTTTTTTTTTTTTTTTGGTTGTTGTTGTATATATTTAAAATTGTTATTTCCCCCCTTTCTTTCTTTTCTTTCTTTCTTTCTTTCTTTCCTTCCTTCCTTCCTTCCTTCCTTCCTTTCTTTCTTTCTTTCTTTCTTTCATCTTTCTTTCTTTCTTTCTTTCTTTCTTTCTTTCTTTCTTTCTTTCTTTCTTTCTTTCTTTCTTTCATCTTTCTTTCTTTCTTTCTTTCTTTCATCTTTCTTTCTTTCTTTCCTCCTTCCTTCCTTCCTCCTTTCTTTCTTTCTGTGCCTAAGCTATGCCAATGTTATAAATGAACAAGGAATATTTATCTTTCAGGTATTCACTTAATTTTCTTCACATTTTATATGTCTGTCATTTTACTTTGTGTATGCAGAATGCACTTTTTTTAAACCAGGTGACGTTTCTTACATTGAATAATAGTCACTATTGCTTTTCTTTCATTAATTGATATATAAAAGTTTTAAGAAGCCAATTGCTGTATTACTTATAAGTACTAAAAGACCTTCTATGCAAATCCATTTTTATTATTTCATCTCTACTATTGTATTAATAAATAATGTATTTTAATATCTAATATAGCTAGTCTTTTAAAACTAATCATTTTCACTATTTTTCTAGCTAGTCTCAAGCAAAGCTATTTTTATAATAGCCTTGAAATAGTATTGTATTTTCAAATCTAACCTGTACCAATCATATTGAAACATCATTGAAATCGGTTTGAAGGACATAGCTTCAGCTCCAACTTTACCTTAAAAATGTAACAATGTAACCCAATCATACAAGTAGGTAGTTTCGTATCAATCCAAAATTTAAAAAAGGAAAAAAAATGAATTTAGGTGAAGGGATAATTTATGGTGATTTGAAATACAGACATTATTAAATATCCTTTTCCAAACATAATTAATTCATATTAATTAATTTCAGGTCTTTCTTGATATCTTTGAGTATAGTTTTAAAGTTTCTTTATTAAAGACACCCAATATTTATTAATAGATTTATTTCAGGTACTTTATTTTTTTTTGCTGCAATGTAAAATTTGAATTTCACTGTGATAACCGAGCCCCCTAGAAAAAGAAACTTCTCCTGAGTCTTCTAGACTAAATAATCTATATTTCAAATCATAGGGGTGGGGAGGTAGAATTCCAAGAAGAGGCCTAAAAATAAGGAAGTATGCAGGGAGGGGTTAATACCAGAAAAAACCCTTGGTGGAAAGTCCTGAATTCTTTGGAAACTTTCTCACTCATGTATCCCCACCCTGAACTCTGTAACCCTATGAAATAATGTATATACCCCCGCCTTGTGATCCATGAGCTAACCACAACATTTTGGCTTCTGTTCATGCTTGCTTTCTAATTCAGTAGTAATTAGAGTTTATAAACCCATTTGTCCTTCCATTCAGGGCTGCTTGTGTTCCACAGCAATAGCCGCCTGCAGGTGTAATAAATTTCTATTGATTATTGCATCAGACGTGGGGGCAGAGTTTCCTTCTCAGCTGTGCGAGTCACAACATTTTCTGGAGGCCCCAGCAAGATACATCAGACTCACCCCCCCACCCCCCGCTCCTAGGTCCTCCCCTGGCCAATGGCTCCTGGGGAAAGCCTCAGAGACCTCTCTTCCCCAGAGCCCTTAGACACATGGATTTGAGGCACAGGCTCCCAAATTTTCCAATTCGGTAAGTCTATCTCTAGAGAAGGGGGGAATGGCTGAACACAGCTGAGGCAAAAAGGAGTGATGTCTCCTTAAGTAAGAGTACAGTGTAGTTACAGGTACTGGCAAGGTATAGGTACAGGTACAGGTATAGGTATAGGTTTGGGTTGTCAGTCTTTTGTGTTTTGAGCTCATTAGCCATCAGGTTTGGTTGTCAGTCTTTTCTGTGTATTCTATGTTCTGTATGAGTGCACAAGTGAAAGAGTTTGGATGTGATTCCACAGCCCTGAAGCTATGGAGTCCAAGTGGGTCTCCACCCGCAGTTCCACGACTTTATCATATGGCTGAGTGCCGGCCCCCTTGGGGCGACCTGGAGTGGGGTTTATACCTCTCTGCCTATACCAAGATAGAATTTTCATCCCTTTGGGGACATGGCTGGGCAGGCACCTGAATGAGAGTCGGGCACAGCTCCATGCCTGATTAGTGTTTTGTCTCTCAGTCCTTTTAATTTCTATTTGTCTGTTCTGTCCATTTGTTTTTTCGTTTGTTTGTTTGTTTTGGCATATAACTTGCTTTGTTTGCAGAAGTTAAACCTCTCTGCATGTTTCTGTGTTTTGTGTCATGGTTTGTCTGTTTTTTCTAGTATATAAATATTAGACCAAGGACCATCCACCCCATTGAGGGTGTCTCTTCAGTAATTTTTCTAATTTTAGCCACCGCGCCAAGGCCTATGGTAAGAAAATGAAACCAGCCACTTTGTATTATAGCTTTTAAGACAGGCTGGCGCCCACTAGGTTTAGAGATACGCCTTTTTGGATTTAAAGAGGGTGGGGCCTTGTTCCTATGTTAATAAGATTGTGTCCAATTTGTCAGCTAAATTTGTGTTTGCTTTGCCACTTCCAGTATTTCATTCAATGTCTTTTTGGGGACTGGACAAGACCCCAGTCTTTTAGCCCTGAATACTTACTTTAGTGGATCATGGATCAATTTCTCCAGAGAACTCTTTCAGATTTCAATCAGGACGAAATCACTGTATATTCTTTTTTCTTTTGTTTTTAGTAAATTGGATAAGTATTTAGTACCCTAACTACACCCCACAGTTTTTTTTTCACTGCCATAGTTCTTCTTTTACTGTGCAAATGTTATTGCTGCTAAAGATTTATTTACTTTTTCCTCCCAAATGCTTGCCTTTCTAGGGGGTGATTAACCTCTGGACTATAAAACTGTTTTATCTAGGATAGTGCCCCTCACCACCTGCCTTTTTTTCTGGGAATATATTAAATGTTGTTATTGCCAGCAAGGGGATTTAAGGAAACAGTATGCCACCGAAAGGGGTGAATATCCATGGCATCTACCTGGATGTCCAATGACTGGGTGCCACCAGCCCCAGTGGAATTCCTGTACAAGTTGTGCAGTTATACTCTGTCCCTGGTGGATCACCCCTCTGACTTCCTGGCCAATTTATTTTGTCACCCCACTCCTTCTATTCCCTACAGGGGTTTGTATCCGGAGAACAGATTGTCCCTATGCTTAGGAATTTTTACTTTACTTCAAGCACACTAGAAAGCCCCTCATTTGAGTCCCAGGTGGGGAGTCCACGTGCCACCCTGCCTTCAATCTCAGCTCAACTATTGGAGGTTATGGCAGGAACTAGGAGACCACAGGTATTTCGAGGGGCAATCAGGGCTCCACTGAACTCGGTTTCAAAGTTTAGGCATGCAGATAGAAACTTTGCAGTATTTAGCCATCATAGCTCTCCTGCAGCCCTTAGTGAACAGAGCCCAGACCTTCCTGAGCCACGCTGAGAAGGAAGTAATAGAGAGCACAAGGTCTAGCATCCAGACCCCCCTTGATTGTTTTTTAAATCATTTTAAACTAGTTTTTCCCCTGGACAGATGAAAGAAATTTTACTTCCAGCTTTCTAGGAGTCATCTTGGAGCCCTTTGTGAGTTGGAGTGGCTGTCCCTTAAAATTGGTTGGCCACTTGAGGGATTTTTTGACCCCACCCTCTGCTGTGCAGTTTTGGAGGTCATAACCAAACAGGGCCACTGTGATCAGGTTCCATACATAAAATTATGAATAAAACTTTGTGAGTCACCTCTGCCATGGCTCTGTAGATGCTCCCTAAGAACTGGAAGTAGAATCTTGTCTTCCACTACCTCACCTCTGCCTGCCAGGTTCCCCAGTACCCCCAGGAAGTGGCAGGGGAGCCCCCTAGGGAACACTTGCTGGCTGATAACTCAAGGAGGGACCCCATACCAACCATTAAGACCTGATCCCTCTTCTGTTCTAACTCCTCTGAGGGTGGGGGTACCTTTGGTGGTTCCTCTTTTCCCCTTTTGGGAATAGCCCTTCATAGTATATGTCTTTTTTCCCATTAATAATTTGTATAAGTAGAAAACCCAGAATTCCCCCTTTTTCAGAGAAACCACAGGGGCTGATCTCCCTTCTTGAAAAGGTCTTCCTCACTCAACAACCCACTTGGGACAATTGTCAAAAACTCCACCAGGCTCTATTCACACCTGAGAAACATGAAAGTATTCTGAAGGAATCCAGGAAGGCTGTTTTAGGTCCAGATGGATGACCTAGCACCAATGCTGCCGTGTTAGAAACTAAATTCCCAAGTAACTGACCCCCATGGGACCCTAACTCTGATGAAGGTAAGGAGGCTCTACTACCATGCCACCCTTCTAATGCAAGGCCTCTAGACCGCTGCCAAAAAACTTACTAATTTGTCTAAGGTTAAAAAAGTTATTTAGGGAGCCACAGAAAACCTCATGTCTTTTCTAGAATGGCTGATGAAAGCCTATAGGACTTATGCCTCTATTGACCCAGAAGCCCCAGAAAATACATGGGCTATAAACATAGCAAATGTCACTCAGTTGGCCCCTGGTATTAGGAAAAAAACTACAAAAAATCAAGGGGTTCGAGAAAAGAAATCTCAGTGAGTTGGTAAGAGTAGCCCTGCAGGCTTTTCATGACCGGGAGCCCGCAAAAGCAGTTGTCGTGGAACAGATGGCTAAAGTTGTTACTATAGGCTCCATATAGGAGCAATCCCAAGCTCAGAGAAATCCACAGGCAGAGGCTCCCAGAAAACCCCACCAGGCAAAGACTCCCCCCACCACAAGGAGCTGAGACACTGGAAAATATGAATGTCCTTGGAACACAGCCAGAGTGCAAGCATGAGTGCTGGCAAAAATTCTAGTTAACAGGAACTCCGACTAAAGAGGTCAGGGCTCCTTTCTTTAAGGCCCCCAGGAGCCCATGATAATCTTACAAGTTGGGGGGCCAACCTAAGCCCTTGGGTATAGCAAAGAAGGTTCTGACCCAAACACAAACCATGAGTCTGTGGAAAAGACTTGTTGACAACCTTTCTAAGCAATTCTCAGGATGATCAAGTTGCAGAAGGGTCATTGCTGGCACAGCAGAGCTGGTCAGAGAAGAAAAAAAGCTAACCCTGGGGCACCTACAAATAGTCAGGAGACACACTGTAGAAGCTCTTCTATGTACTCCCCCTGAACACTGGATCTCCAACTCCCAGATCACTCAGTACCAGGTATTGCTTCTTAACCCCCCACCTCAGTGACTTTCCTTAAAACAGATCTCTTGAATCCAGCCACTCTCCTGCCAGACAATGATCCAGAGCAACTCATTCATGACTGTACAAGCATGTTGGACACTCTTTCTTGCCTGCGACCAGATTTGACAGACACACCTCTCCAAACCACTGACCTTGACCTGTTCACAGACAGAAGCAACTACATCCATGAAGGTAAACACATGGCATGGACTGCGGTCACCACCCTCACAGAAGTCCTCTAAGAAGAGGCTCTGGGACACGGGACCTCAGCCCAGAAGGCAAAGCTTATTACAAACCCTGTGACTGGCCAAAGGGAAGACAGACAATATATACACTGATAGCCATTATGCATTTGCCACGGCCCATGTCCATGGGAACCTGTATAAAGAAGGGGACTCTTGCCTTTGGAGGGGAAAGGACATTAAGAACAGGGAAGAAATCCTTGCCCTACTAGAGGCTATCTGTTTGCCAAACTGACTTGCCATCATCCATTGCTATGGGCGCCAAAAGATGGACTAGCCCATAACACAGGGAAATGCACTGGCTGTTCAGGCAGCCAAGGCAGCAGCCCTGAAACCATTGGGGTCCCTCCACATCCTCCTGATTCTACCAGACTTCCTGTTACTACCCTCACCAGCTTACTTAGCAAACACCTGAATTGCCTAGCAGACCCCATGGACTGGCTCATCTGCCCCAGTGGCCACCCCTTCCTCCCAGAAGCATTGGGTAGACAACTGGTTGACCAACTATATCAGGGAACCCACCACAGGCCACCAAACTCAACCAACTCATCTCTAAGCACCTGTACATTCCCCGTCTCCATAAATGGACTAAAAATGCAGCCTCCAGGTGCCTCCCCTGTAACAGGGTAAATGCTGCCCAAGTGCCTCAGCACATGGGATCACATCTCTGGGGAACTCACCCAGGGGAGCATTGGGAACTTGATTTCACCGAAATCAAGCCAGGTCAGTACGGGTATAAATACTTCCTAGTTTTTATTGACACTTTTTCAGGATGGCCAGAAGCATTCCCATGCAAAAAGGAAACAACCTTCACAATGGTAAAAGACCTTCTCACTGACATTATCCCAAGATTCAGATTGCCCCTCGCCCTGGGGGTTCGACAACTGCCCAGCCTTCATAGCCCAGGTTTCTAAAATCTTGGTGGCTGCTCTAAAAATTACATGGAAATTACACTGTGCCTATAAGGCCTCAAAGTTTGGGACAGATAGAAAGGATGAATGGAAAATTAAAGGAAACTTTAACTAAATTGCACATAGAAACTGATGACAACTGGGTAGGCCTCCTCCCTTTCGCCCTATTGAGGGCTGATGTACTGATGTACTCCTTACTTCCAAGGGTTAACTCCCTTTGAAATAATCCATGGAACTCCACCCCCAATTCTCCCAAAATTGACTGATGAGCTATTGGCCCCCATCTGTAACCACAAACTTTTAAGTTCATTACAGGCCCTGCAAAAACTGTGCAAAGGCCTCCAGGAGACCATCCAGCCAATTAGATCTAAGACCACCAATACCCCAGAGCAACTACATGACCTCCAACCTGGAGACTGGGCTTGGGTAAAAAGACATAACCCTGAAACTTTAATCTCACAATGGGAAAGGCCTTACCCTATTATTTTAACTACCCAACCAGCCATCAAAGTTGGAGGAAAGAAGCTGTGGATGCACTACACCCACGCCACGAAGGCTGCAGAGGACCATACACCCCAACATGGCACCTCAAGCACACTGAGGATCCCTTAAAACTTCAGCTGTGCAGCTTTTCTTCCTCATCCTCACCTTCCAGTGCCACACCATCCGAGGGGCCAGCAGGAGCAGCTACCACAGCCAACTTCAACCCACTCCTTATGAGTGGATTCTTTCCTGAACCAAAGATGGCACCTAAGTAGTGCATGTCTCCATGTCTCAGCACCCTGGATCCTCTCCCAGGACAGCAGCATCTAAGCCATCGACTCCCAGCCAGTCTTCCACTTTGACCTCTGCACCCTAGTTGGTTACAGCTAGACCGGAACCACATGGACCAGGTACAGAGGAAAGGGGGATCCAGTCTGGAGCAGCACGAGCCAAAAAAAATGCCCAAGAACTCAGATATACTGACTTTTACTTATGCCCTTCAACTAAAATAGGTGAAAATTTTTGTGGGGATGTGGGATACTCTATTGTAAAAACTGGGGCTGTGAAACTGTGACATCATGGGGACTAGCCAGAGATCCATAGATAGAATTCCATAAAGACAAACCAGGCATTTGTACTTTAAATTTCAATTGCAATCCTATGAAACTGTCTATTAAAAATTGGCAGGGAACAATGTGGCAGACAGGTTTAACTTGGGGCATTAGATTGTCTGTCATGGGGCGAGACCCTGGCTTCTTGTTCACTATTCAGAAAATCCCCCGCAACGCAAAGCCACCACTGGTTTTTATCCCCATCATTCAAACTTCAGCCGGCAAAACCCCAAGATATTACCAACTTAAACCCAGGAGTATCACTTGCAGTTACCATCACTGCTTTCCCCATAGCATCTGTAGTATCCCCCATATTTACTTTTTTAGATGCATTATTTAACCTTACAAACACTTCCATAGCTATGAGCGCCATAATTTTAGCTTCCAGGCCATTTAGCCCGGATATTAAGACACTTACTACTCAACTTAATGCAGATCTCCAAGCTTTAAAAACTTCTGTCACCTATTTAGAAGAATACCTAAAATCTGTACCAGAAATAATATTCTTTTGGAAACAAAGGGACATGGGCATGACTTTAAAGGAAACATGATGCTTTTATGCCAACCAGTCTGAAACCAGAAAGAAGAATTTCACCCTAGTCAGTGATAATTGTTATAAAACTTTAGCTATAACAGGACCACTCCTCCTTTTTTTAAATTGGAATGGCCAGTAGCCTCATCATGTTTAACCACTTCATAGCTTTTACCAACTCATCCTAAATAACTCAGATAAATCAAGGGTTTGATTCCCTGGTAAAACCAGTGGGGACTGTGATAACCAAGCCCCCTACCCTAGGAAAAGAAACTTTTCCTGAGTATTTTAATCCCATCCCCCATAAGGGTGGGGAGGTAGAATTCTGAGAAGAGGCCTAAAAGTTAAGGAAGTATGCAGGGAGGGGTTGATGCCAGAAACAGCTCTTGGTGGAAGGTCTCGAATTCTTTGGAAACTTTCTCACTCATGTATCCCCACCCTGAACTCTGTAACTCTATGAGATAATGTATGTACCCCTGCCTTGTGACCCATGAGCTAACCACAACATTTTGGCTTCTGTTCATGCTTGCTTTCTAATTCAGCAGTAATTAGAGTATATAAACCCATTTTGCCTGCCATTCAGGGCTTTTGCTTTCCATAGCAACAGACCCCTGCAGGTGTAATAAATTTCTATTGATTATTGCATCAGAAGTGGGGTCTGAGTTTCCTTCTCAGCTGTGTGAGTCACAACATCACTTGTTAAAAGTATATTTTCAAGTATGATACAGTAGTTTGGATTAGACAAATGAACCCCAGAGTACAATTGCAAAAGCTGATTTAAACAGAATCCATTTATAATATTGGAGGGAAATAATCATTATTTAGTAAGCACCACATTTATATATTAAGTGAACTGTAGAGAACTAAGCCAAGAGTTTGCTACTACTTGTGAAATTTAGAAATTTCAAATATAGAAAAGATTTGAAACTGAAGGTTTTGCCAAAAAGAAACCCCCTAGTGGGGGTCTGAAAAGACATCAACATAAATTATACCACAAGTTTAAGAGGTAGATCTGGTGTCTTGAGAAATGAGATGTAAGGACAGAAACGCTGAACTTGGCCAAATTCCTCCAAACTCTTTTCTGGATTTTAAAACCACATGAGACAGAACGCCAAGAAAAGTGTGCTCTTGTGTATGTGAGAGAGAAAGAAACAGAGAGGGAGGAAGGGAAAGAAGGAGGGGAGAGAGAGATTGAGAGAGAGACACAGAGAGAGAGAGAGAGAGAGATTTAATTTATTGACAAGTTGATGCTTCTTTTTTCATACACTATACACTCTAAAACTTTGTTATTAGCCCTACTACATACCACACAAGTCACATCCACATTGACTTTAGAAATAAATATAAAAATAGAGTAATGCAGCTCCTAGAAGAAAAAAAGAAAGAAAATGTGTATAATTACTTTGTACCAATAATATTTTTAAGATTAAAAAAAAAAAAGAACTTGACAACTTTTTCTTCTCCCTCAATTACCCTCATGGCATGTGTCTACATGCACTGACTATCTCCTTACTTTTTTTCTTTATAGATGATCAGGTTCAGGCATTCCTTAATAGCAATACAAAATGCACTGAAATAAATACCAATACATAAGTGCCAGAATAATTTAAGAAAATAAAATTTACAAAAGATACAACTATTCAAAAATTCAAATAATTGAACTACAACTTCACTCAGTAATGTGACTAAATCTCACAAATGTACAGCTAAGCAAAAGGAGCCAGACACAGAACAATATATTCTGCAAAAATATTAGAGTCTGACATGGTTTCAGAAGTCACACTAGTAATTATTTCTTTGTTCATTACCAGAAATACAGTTGTATTTACACAAATCCATTGATTTTAACACTTTTGATTCATGTACTTTTGTATATATGCATGCAAACATGCTTATGTACATCTATATATAATTATACATAATTATATATAATTGTATATAGTTTTATGTTATATATATAGGCATAATTTACTTTGAAAAATACTAAGTCTCATGTGTTCTCTCCCCTTTAAGAACCTTTGTCTAGCCTCTTTAAAACAGTATCTGAAAACATGATTGTTTTCCTTCTGCTCTTCATTGGAGAGATTAGATGCATGAATGTGTAACTAGAATTCTGATTTTGTAAAGACAGTATGATGGGATTTGGTCCTAAACCAAGGGCGGTAGAGATAAAAAAAGAAAAAGCTATTATGAGAGAGAAGGAAATTCCAATAAAGCATAAAGCAAGCAATAAGAGATGAAGGAGAAAACTGAAGTCAAATAAATGCCTTCATCCTAAAGTCCCTAATGTGTTCAAACTAATAATTTGTTTAATAAAACATAAATTCATTCATTTAGGATTTAGCGGATAAATTTATACTTTGCGATTCAGAAGTCCCATGTGAATTGTTATTGTGGAAGAAGTTCTCATCATGAGGGCACTCCAGATTTCTGTGCACATTTCATACAATGCCCCTGGTTGTTACGTATTTACCCAGTGAGAAGAATCCTAATAAAATCAGGAAATATATGAATCAGGGATCCTTTAAAAAAGTTTACTGAGAATATTTGTAAAGTTCAAGAACCAGAATAGTATTGGTGATTGTTAGAGAGTTGATACGTTATATATAAAGTTCTTGGTAATCATATGTGATTACAGAAATTACATATTCATTACTGGTTATCATAAAGCAAAGAGAATAGACTACAAAAGAAGCTCTCTCACCAATGTTCTGCATTTTATCAAGCACGTATATAGCCATTCTAAAAGAAAAGAGACTAGCATTACAGCTAACAAATAGGGGAAGATTTCATTAGAGACACATCTCCATGATCTTTATTGCTAAACTCTGCTCTGTCTCTGATTTGATTTTTAGCAAAGTATGCCTTTTAGTCTCGTTGATGCACTTACACATTTGAGGCAGATGACATTAGCTAGATTGCTTATAGCTGCATTGGAGCCTCAGAACAGCATTATTTCAAGAGACATCTTTGTTTATATACAAACACACATAGTTCCAATAGATGACTTCACCTAGCTCTGCATTTTGCTTTGTGTTTGTTAAAGAAGCCATGTGTTATCGTCACCAGAATGGCCATGGAGGTATCACATATTGCAGATGATGAGGCAATTATAAAATTCATTTAGGGCTTCTGAAAAGGGTAAACAACAATGTATTTACAACACACCAGATGGTAAATGGATATCATGTTTATTTTATATTTTCATGCTAAAATCTTCTGTGCAACATGCATTCCACTCATCAAGGTGGTTTTATAGAAAACCATAGTGTAATGATCTATAAAGGTGCTTCTGGAATTTCTAAAACAGGATGTAGTAAAAAACCTGTAGAATTAGATATAATTAAATGTATGTGAGCTGACTTATTTGGTAATGATACTAGAATTTCTTCTTCAGTGGGTCCTCAGTTTCTAGGAATTGAAGAATGAATCCATGGGCCACAGATCAGTGGTAAGACAGGATTTATTTTACAGAAAAGACTAGAAAGAAAGCAGCAGAGCCCCTGGCAAAGGTAAAGACTTAAGTCAGAAATCTTCCCTCTAATCGAGTTCTTTGTCTAGGGGAATATATAGTCTCATGGGTCCTTTGTAGTTACATTTGGCGAGGACTGGGTAACAAATGAATGGATATAGTCCCTTCTGTGAGGGGCAAAGTATATGAATGCATTAAGGAATGAATACAGTCCATTCACAAAATTGTCCAGGCTTGGGAAACTTACATGAAATTGCCCAAGCCTAGGAAATGAGGGGTCCTCCTGAATGCTGGAACCCTGTATCACCCTTAGGTATATAAAATGCTCACAGGAGAGTAGTGCAGGCAGAAGAGGGCTTTCTAGGTTCAAGGGTCATTCTGGGGTGGACACTGGCAGCAGAGTGGGCTGTGTTCTGGTCTCTCTTATCTAACTAGGGACCAGCAGGGTTCCACCCAGCTTGCCTCTCTGTGGGACTTGATTCTCCAGCTCTTCTCCTGCTCATCCGTGGCACCAACCAATACCACTGAGTGGAGATGCAGAAGGCATGGAAGGTCCTCCCTGGTGGCTGGCACTGACCAAGCTGGGATGCACCCACCCTGTATCAGTAATACTGTACACAAAAGGTATATTAGAAAAGCTTAGTTTCATACCTGTTTTCTTATTTAACCTCAGATTATGGGCATTTTTCCTTTAATAGTGAGGATAAGGGAAAAGTGTACTTATAAGGTTGGCTTTTGCTCAGTAATTCACTTAGTTCTGAGGCCACCAAAGACATGTCTCTTAGACTAAATGAGCTCTCTTTAAAAATTGTCAGAGTAGTTTTTTCAACAAATTGTGTCGAGACAAATATATACCCTCATGCAAAAGAATGCAGTTGGACTCCTAATATACAATACAAAGCTACAGAGAGCTACATGTAGGAGCTAACGCTATACCACTTTACTAAGAAAGAAGCCTACAGAATAGAAGACAACATTGTCAATGGAATTCTTTACAAGGGACTTGTATACAGAATAGATGAAGAAATCTTACTACTCAACAACAAAAAGACAAATAATTCATTTTAAAAATGGTCTAAATAGATTTGAGTACACATTTCTTCACAAACATACAAAGGACACATGAAAATATACTCAATATCATTGTTGATTAGTTAAATCTAAGTTAAAACCATGTCGACGTGTCACTTTACTCCCACTAGAATTGCTGTTAAGAAGGTAATATAAAGAATGTTGATGACAATGCGGAGAAATTGAAACTCTATGTACTGTAAAATAATGCAGCCACTTTGGAAAAAGTTTGGCAGTTTCTCGAAACGTTAAACACGTAGATGCCTATGACTCAGCAATTCTACTCCTAGATATATCCCCAGAGAATGGAAAACTTAAGTCCATTAAGAATGGAAAACTTCTGATACAGGGTACGTGATGCCCCAGTCAGCTCAGCAGAGATGAGCTGGAAGACCTGCCTCCTCTGAGTAGGCAGTGTTGGTGCAGCGGCAACCGGCAAAGGAACTACCCGGCTGGAGGGTAGGCAAGGAGGGGCCTCCTACCCTCCCACCCACACAAGAGGCTCTAATAGCCAGAGCTGGACAACTGCTGGGAGACACTGGTGCCTTGGTGTTTCCTTCCCTTTGTACTTATAAATGAACAGGGAACCCCCAGTTCCTATGCCTAGGTCAATTTTATGTAAGTTTTCTAGGCCTCAAATCCATGAATGGACTGTGTTCATTCATTAATACATTCATTCACCTTGCCCCAACGGAAAGGACTCTGTCCATTCACTGATACATTCATTCACATTGCCCAAATAGAAAGAACTATATCCATTTATTTCCTGGCCTCATATACAAGGAACCCATGAACCTATATATACCACTAGACAAAGAGCCCAGGGACAGATAGAGAGATGGAGAGATAGAGAGAAGGAGAGAGAGAGAGAGAGCTTTTATCTCCTGACTTGGGTTTTTTTCTCTCTGCCAGGAGCTTTGGTGTTTTTATATTCATTTCTTTTCTGTAAATAAATCCTGTCCTTCCACTGATCTGTGGTCCATGGATTCATTCTTCAAATCACTGAGACCAAGAACCCACTGAAGACAAAATTCCGGTATCATATTTGGGGGCTCATCTGGGTTGAAGATCTGTGGTAAGCAATGAGGCCACTTACCTCTATCCTGCTTTTCTCTATAGTTATAAAAACATAGACTAATAATTCTGATGCCCATCAGCCGGTAAATGTGCATAGTTTGGCTGCTGACCTGCAGGTCACAGGTGAGATGCTGTTGGGGATGAACTTTCTAATTCCCTTTGGCTCCAGAAGGGAAATGAAGGGAATGTTAGAAGACTTTTGGGCCTTTTCTGCATTTACTCCTTTTCCCTGGTTGAGAGCCAAGCAAAGACGTCGCACCCAGAGGCCCTGGGGTCCCCAGCAGTGGCTCTGACCCCAGGACATGGGAGGGCCTTATGAAAATTGTGCTCTCCCAGCTTTTACTATATTCTCTTCTCTTCCATGATCCCAAGTGTTTCCTATTTATCACTATAGACCTTTGCTGCTTCTCTCCCTCCCTCCTTGTAGTTTACACGTTTTCTTTGAATATTGGTAAAGGATTGCTTTATGTATTTAGTTGAGTTTATTACTGGCTAATTCTGATATTTTTCAGATGTTTTAAGTGTGCTTCAAATGTTGTAGATGTGGTGTAAGGTTCTTTTTATTGCCTTTCATTGCAAAGTTAAATTCAATTGGCATTTTTATGTGTCTGAGAAAAAAAGGCTGAACCATGTTACCTACAAATGAGCTCCAAACAAAGGGCAAAATGACTCCCCTCCACAGCTTGTCCGGGCAACCAGAGGCCTGGGAAGAGAAGACAAGGGCAACTCCCCAAGGCAAGAATGGCCCTAAACCCCTAGCTATAGTTCAGTCTCTTGAAAATGAAGAAAGACAATGAAAATGACCCTGGGTATTTGATTTCTTCTGGTGTAGATGGGAAAGTTTAAAATAATTCCAGGTTTCTTTAAGACTTCTTCTAATTTTTACTAATTGTGATACAAAAGTTTCAAAGTGTCTCTCAACTCTGATTGGTTACTGAGTTTAATTATTGTTGCCTTGCTAACCTTTGGGAAGAAAGGAAGGTTGGAAAACAGCATTTAAGACTTGCTCATTACAGAAAGCCTATTTTCCTTTGTTAATGGGAATCTAGAATAAGCTTGTAAAGATTATATAGAGTTAAATGTGCAAGCACCACACAGCCGTTTTCTCCAGGGCGGGGCTCATCCCCACTTTGATTAATACTCTGGAGCTGGGGGGCGGGGGACAGAAAGGGGTAGAATATGCATCAGGTGGGACCAGGCTCCCAGCTGATTTCACAGGCTGTGCTGCCCGCACGTTATAAGCACAGTAGAGTCAGTGGGTACTAAGCACTACACTGGTAAGCGTGGCTAATTCCAGACAAGCACAGGGGCTGAGGAGGCCACCCTGCTCAGGGATTCTTGCCCAAACATTGGAAGGATGTTTCCTTTTGTTTGGGCAGAAAGCTTCTTGGGTTGATCAGAGGATGCTTTGACAACCTAGGAATAGGGGGCGGGATTGATTAAGATACTGGATGTTTGTTTTTTCCCACAAATGGGTAACATATTCTCTCACCAAGAGAACATACCATTGGTCTGTATTCTGAAGCACTGGGACATGTTCGATCCCCAGACACGAAAAAAAGAATGTATGGTTTTCTTCTGCACCCAGGCCTGGTCTCCTTATCAACTCTCCACTGGTGAACAATGGCCCCCAGAGGGTACTCTAAATTATGACACCATTTTTCAGTTAGATACTTTTTGTAAACAAGAAGAAAAGTGATCTGAAGTGCCCTATGTACAAGTTTCTTTTTCCTCAGGGACAACCCCCAACTGTGTAAAACCTGTCAGATAGATTTAGCTCTCCTGGCTGAAGTAACTTTCCCAAATAGTTAGGGATTCTCAAGACAGACACTTTCACCACCTAGTTCAAACCTACCATCTACTTCTCCCACACCTTCCTCCCAAGAGTTTTTTCTGATCCTAATGGGACCCCCAGAAGGCAACCATATCCTTCTTTCTGTCCCTTGGTTGAGATTGTGGGTGGTGAAAGGAGAAATGTGTGAGTGTACACTCCGTTTTTTTCTGGTAGATTTAAAGCAAACGAAAGCTGACTTAGGAAAATTTTCTGATGACCCTGAT
>CAUYQV010053225.1:0-30647 GCA_963574575.1 Galagoides demidoff | reverse complement strand
AAATGAGAGCTCTTTATCCTGTATCACCAAGGTTAATGAATGACAACATGATCCGGAAAACGGGGAATAGTTTTGACACTCGCCACAATCAGAAAACAAAACAGTTCCGTCACCCCAATAAAATGCCTATATGCTATCCATTTACAGTCAGACCCTGCCCAGAAATACCACTCCTAGTATTTACCCTAAAGATATAAGAAGATAAGTTCTCACAAAAACCTGCACACAAATATTCTACAATAGCCCAAAATGGCAGACAACATCCAGGCACAAATGGAAAGCATAACGAGGTACATTATGCAATCAACTGTGGCTGGACGCGACAGGTTGAATGAATCTCAAAGTCATTATTACAATGAGTGAAAGAAGCCACGTCGACTGTTATGTACTAATGTGATTTCATCTATATTATAATCTCCAAAAGACAAAATTATAGCCAGCTGGTCATTCACCTATATCTACCACAAAGCCTACCAGCATATTTCTGTGTTGACCCTTCGGATCATGAATACAATGTCTCTCCACGTAGTTAGGACTTGCTTCTTCTCTTTAACAGCATTAAGTATTTTTCAGCTTATAAATCTAATATATGTATTTCTGAATTGGTTGTCAATATTTATTTGTAAAAATTTTGCCTTCCACTGGCTCATTGCCAGTAGATAGAACTATGATTGCTTTTTATACATTGACATTGTGTCCTGTGACATTCCTTGTGAAACTCACACGTTAGTTCCAAGAAGGTTTTTTTGCTGGTTTGTTCTGTTTTAGGTTTTTTCTACATTGACAACATGTCATCTATGAGTAGTGACAATTTCATTTCTTCCTGTCCAACCTATATGCCTGTGATCTCTACTTCTTCTCTTATTCATTGGCTAGAATTTTCAAAATGCTGCTGAAGGAATGGTGAGAGCCGATATCTTTGCCTTGTTCCTGAGCTGAAAGGGAAAACATTTGCTTGTTCCCCATTAACTCTGATGTTAGCTGAAGGTTTTATGTACATTCTTTATCAGAGTGAGGGAGTTCCCGTCTATTCCTTGTGTGCTGAGAGGTTATTTTTAAATCATGAATCAATATTGAAATTTGCCAAATGCTTTTTCTACATGTACTGATAATACGTCTCTTCTTGTTTAGTTTGTTCACAGAGAGGATTACATTGATTTATCTTCAAATATTGAACCAGATTTGCTTTTCCTTAATGATAATATTTTCAGATTGTAGGATCTGAATTCCTGAAATTTGTTAAGGACATTTGCATTTATGTGTATAATGAGATACTATAATGTAGTTTTCTTTTAGTATAATGTTTTCATCGTTTTTAGTATCAAGGTGATACTGATTTTATGAAATAAGTTGAGAAATGTTTTTTTCTGCATTTTCTGGAAGAGATTTATATGACTAATATTATTTCACCTTTAAATGTTGGGTAGGGCTTGCAAGTGAAACCATCTTAGTCTAGATGTATCTTTCTTGGAAAGATTAATAGTTATAGGACTACGTAGGTTTTATATTTCATCGTGGTTAAGTTTCTGTACCGTGTGGTTTTCAAAGAATCGGTCCATTTTATTTTAGTTGTCCAATTTATGTGCACAAAATTGTTTGTGGTGTTCCATTATTATCTTTTTAATGCATGTAAGATCTCTAATGATATCTCCTTTTCTGCCCCCAATATTAGTCATTTGTGTCATCTTTCTTTTTTCCTGTTCAGTCTTGAAATTGCCTTGTCAATGTTGTTAATCTTTTTAAAATACTATGTTTTGATTCTAGCACTTTCCCTTAGTGCTTTTCTGTGTTCATTTCATGGATTTCTGCTCTTTACCATTTCCTTCTTTCTGCGTGCTTTGGGCTTATTTTGCTGTGCTTCTTGCTACTTAAAGTGCCACTTTTAACCATTGTTTGGAGACCCTTCTTTTATTAGCTAAGCATTTTAATGCTATAAATTTCTCTATATGTACTGCTCTAGCTGTGTCCCATAGCTTTTTATATGTTGCTTTCCATTTGTATATTGTATCTTGGACATTTTTAATATTATCTTCTAAGTGAGTGCATCGGTCTTGTTTAAATCCTATCAAGAATGTTGATAGTTTTGTTTCACTAGGCAATAAACCCAGTTGGGTTCAGGCTGCAAGTTCTGATTAACCTTCTGTGAGCTGTGCTTTCAATGCAGTTCTACCTTCCTTCACAGACTTTGCCGTGCTGTTCACATCTATTCTGCAGGTGCACCATTCCACAGCCAGGCCGGGACCTAGGTGGTAGTACCGCCATTGATTTAGTTCTCAGTGTCTTCGATGTGCTGTTTGAGAGCAGCTCCATCCATCCTGGGTCACTTCATAAACAAGTTTTATGGCATTGTATTTTCCAAGTTCCTTTCTCTCTGCCGTCTCCGGTACTTTTTAGTTTTCTGGGGTTTTTCACTTGAATTCTCTAGTCAGAATTATGGGGCTTTATTTATACCAATCTGCTATATACTTTCGGAGATTGCACCTGCATCCAAAACCAAGTGGCACAAGATAAAAAGAGAAAATAAAAAAACAAAAGTGGCTTGTTCCAGCTTCCTGGGATCATAGCTCCTCTGACAAGACAGGAAGACTAGCAGCCTTTTTAGTGTTTTGTGCATTTTTGGGGACTCTGGCAGTGTCACTTTTGATCTTTCACTATGACAGGACTGTCTGTAGGTTGGGGTAAAAAGAGAATAGAGAAAAGAAAAGAAAGGGGGGGAAATGGGATATTTCCCTCTCCTTTCCTAGTCCTTGACCCAGAGATAGAGAAATCTTTCTGCTTTGCCAACACCTGCTTGTGGGCCTGGGGCTACTTTGAGTCTAGGCTGGGGGTACTTGATGGAAAATAACGGTGGACTCCCTGCAGTTTAGTAGAACCTCAAATCCGTGTCTTTTTCCTCAAGCTACCTAATACTCTTTCCTTTCCAGAGTGCCCCATGCACTCAGGCCAGATCTTATAGTTGTATTCAATAAAAAGGACAGGATGGAGGTATTTTATTTTACCTGCAACTGGAACCTGATTTTGATATTTTTAAAAATCATATTGGAGTCTGAAAGGGCCATGGATATACTGTACATGGGCTAGGGGACGCTGGCACAAGTTGCTCTCTCATTCATCTCTGCCCTCAAGGTTCCTAGCACACGTCTGACTTAGGGCAGTTGCTCAAAAGTTTGAGTGAATGATGAACGGATGGATGAAATAATGAGTGAATAAACAGACATATTGTAAACTAGATGAGATCAAAGGAATGTGGATTACACAGAAGAGGGACTGCTGCAGGTGGACAAGGAAACATCATCCATCTGCTGAAGAGCAGTGCCTGTTGGATTTTCCAGTGCCACAAAGTGAAAAGAAGCTGGACATTTATATCAAAACTTCTTTTCATGGCAGTTACGGCTGCTCCGTCAGTAATCCTTGAAAATGAAATGAAAATAACAGTTACAAATGTTTCTCTTTCTTCTCATTCATAATTATGGGAATTCCCAGATCCCATAGAAAAGTTCTTCCAATTACTTCTGGATGTTTCCAGGGGTGAATTGCTTCCTGGTAGAGGCTACTATTTTCTCTCCTCTCCTGAGGTCGTGTCTTCTCTTACTTTTAATACCCTGATACTAAAATATTGGTACAAGTTGGACCAGCTTACTCTTTACATACACTGACGACTCCTTGTTCCTATATGATCAAAAGTGCTCCCAAGGGTGTGAAATTTCCCAAGGAAAAGAAGCAACTGATGTATTTTCTGAGCTAGACAGTAGGATCCTCTTACCTACCCTCTAGCTACCTGAAGAGGAAAGGGCTTGGAAGGAAAGAGCTCCAGCAAATTCTTGGAAACTTCTTTTATTATAGTCAATTGTGTTTGCTTCTTTGTCATTCTCCGATGGAAAAAAAAAAAAACTAGCAATGATGTTAGCTCTAAAGGACCTGCTCAAATATTTCCATCTAATGAGGTAATAAATTCTCTGCACCATGATTTAAACACAAGAAGAGCGTTCCTTACGGGAGCGGTAAAGGGGAACCGTGAACACACTGTACATCCTGAAATGGAGAAAGCTAAACACAAATGCTAGAGGACATTGTGAAGTTGATGAGGATGAAAAGCATGTGAAATTCCTACACTCCTCTGGGCTTTTTTCCAACCCACTGGTGAGAGAATGACTTGTGTCTAATTGGGAGAACATACAAGGCATGCTTTCTGTGTATTTTTGTTTATGCTTCCAGTAGTATTCAAGTGAATTAGCTAGTTGTATTCTACCCAGCTGTGGATTTGATAGCTTAGGAGGTATGGGCTAATGGTCTCACAAAGAAAAAAATCTAAATCTGAGCTGGGGTATATATACTAATAAATAAGCCTGAAGGTATCTCTCTGGCTCAAAACCACCTTGTCTTTTCTGAAAACTGCTTTAATATTCAAGGATAGACCCATGACCGCATCTGTACTGAAGTGGTCCCCAGATAACATAGAGATTGGGAGCGTACTGTCTGTAATCAGACTTTTTGAGAGGAAAACCTAGCTCTTCCCCTGAGTTGCTGTGACCTTGGCAAGTTGCTTACCCGGTTTATGTCTGACCATTTCTTGCATAAAATGGGGATTATAATAGTATCTACTTCGGTGTTACTATGAGGAACAAAGTGCTTTGGGACATACCCAAAGTGCTCTGCAGTGCCTGACCCAGGGGGACACTGCCTTGCTATGCGACACTGACCCAATGGCTGATATCTCACCCAAGGCAGCCCACTCAAGGTCTCTTTACTCAGAATTATCAACCAGAAATGTGTTGCATTCATGGTAGTCTGAGAGAAAGGATCCTTGCACTTCCTCCCCTGAGGGATGAAGGTCTTATTCTCTCCAAACTTGCCTATTTATCCCTTCTTTTCTGGAAAATGACTCAACAAAAGGAGGCACAGCTAAAAGGATGCCTCAGAAATGATGGTCACTGCTGTTCTAGCTGGTAACCTGAGAAAAGATGATAGAACATGAGCAGAAAACAACACAAACCCTGAGACTTTGGGGAGACTGCTAGACCTGCATATCAAAATATCTTCCTGCCATGCCTCAGTGCCTTTGCACATGCCTTTCTTTCTTCTATTCACCCCACATCCTCACTCCCACACATTCTGCGGATCGGCCTGGGTAGGGCACATTGTTTCCCCAAGGAAGGCTTCTCTGAACTCCTGCGCTGCCTTGGTTCCTTTCCCTGAACCACTGCACTAAGTCCATTGTACCCTGCCAGTATGAACTATATGCCTTCCATGCACTTAGCACAGCCTATATTTACATATTTACAAGATACTTGGTTAATATTTGTCTGTTTCACTGGCCTGTAAGTCCTTGAGGACAGAAACCATCTGACTTGTGTTCTCAGCACCGAGCACAGTGCCTGAAACAAACCAAGGCTCAAAAGTGATTTGTTGAATGAATGAGCAAACAGATAAATGTTCAATGCAAAATCTTCCCATAACTATTCTAGTTGCTGGGAAGAATGTCCTTTCCCCCATCCATCCTCCCAGAGCACGTGGCAAATACCTTGGTTGTTCTTGCCACAGACAGCCTTAGCAGCTTCGAAGCTAGGCTGTGAGTCCCTCCAATGTTAGAGTTTATGAACCAATATCTCATTTTATCCCTATTGCTACTGTACCCGGCATTTGGCAGGTACTTAATTCAGATTAGTTAATATTAAAAAAAACTGAATTCCTTCCCACAAGGCCTAACTAATCAATGGGGGCACCTTATGACTTGTTGCATTAAAATAATAAATAAGACTGGGTGCAGTGGCTCACACCTATAATCCTAGTACTCTGGGAGGCTAGGACAGATGGATTGCCTGAGCTCAGGAGTTCAAGATAAGCCCAAGCAAGAGTGAGACTCTGGCTCTAAAAACAACCAGGCATTGTGATGGGTGACTGTCATCCGAACTACTTGAGAGCCTGAAACAAGAGGATCACTTGAGCCCAGGAGCTTGATGTTGCTGTGAGCTATGATGCTATCACACTCTACTGAAGGTAACAAAGTGAGATTCTATCTTAAAAAAAAAAGAATAAAAAGTTGGTGTTTCTCTGATTTTTCCATTCAATTTAGTCTTGATGATCCAGCTGCTATAATCTTGCAGTGAACTTAGATCTGGTTTTTGATACTTCAAAGAAACTTCACATCTATCAGTTCCAGGAGTACCAGCCAAAGCCCTCCATAATAGCCAGGTATTACAACATCCATGTCACACAGAAGAGCTGAGAATCAGGATGGTCAAATTTGCCTAAAATCAACACTTAGGAAAACAAGAGCTGGGGGAGACATCCGGATCTCCAGACTCCTGAGTTGAGGACGCTTCCTCCAAAATCAGTGCTCTCCAATACCAGGCTCATTGATTTTCAAGGAGAAATATGTCCTCACTTCTTTAAAGACTCAAAAATATTGAGTGCACATATGTGAAAAGGAAGGAGCACAGGAAAATCTGGTAGAGCTGTTGTCATTATCCCTCCAAGGAAATAAAGGAGTGAGGGAAGCTAAGGGGAGGGAATGTGAAGAGAAGGCCTCTGAGGGTGGAGGGGTGCAACTGAGAAGCAGAAAAGAGGGTCCCTGTAGGCCCCAGAGAGAGGAAAATGGAGGCCCAGGAGGGAGGCAAGGTACTTTGGCTACAGCCTGTGGCTCAAAGATCATCCAAGCAGTTGAGATGTTGAGGTTATACTCAACCAGCATTTTCCAGGCTATTTTATCAAGAACTTGCTTTATGTTATAATGCATTGCTGATGGAATTCCAGTGGGCCCAGTGAGATATAATGCGTGCTTAGATTAAAGGAGACATCAAAAAATGATCTTGCAAATGAATCGCTGCAAGGAATTATGGAAATTGTCTTTGATTTATGTGCAAATTTAAAATTTTATGATTAAACAAAAAATGACAAATTGGAGAAATCAGCTACTTTTTATTTTATTAAAAACACAATGAACAGCATCTCACAAACACAGGCTAAAATGATAAATCATATGAATAATATTATATACAAGTCTATATAAATACATAAAAGTACATATGAATATATGAATGCATATAAATATATAAGCACATATAAATACCCACTAAGGTTATAAATCAAGAGATGACAGAGACCATTAATCACTGGAGAGATGATCACCTCAGTGGTTCTTGAAATTGGCCTGAGCAGTCAGAGGCTGATGAAACCACAACCTCTCCTCCCTCAGGAGGGAAACATTCGACTTTCTTGTTTTGCTTCATTTTTCCTTCCTAGCAGATACAGCACCCTCTCATAGGAGAAAAAGAACAGGTCTGCACTCTTTAAAAAGAATCTTTTCCTTGCAAAATCACTTTAAGAAATTTTTCTAAGTGAACTTTCAAAATAAAATTAGAATGCACCTTACGTCTGCATGTGTGTGCATATATGAATGTTCGTGTGCATCCATGCACGAATATCCCTCGTGATTCTGGGTCTAGATTAGCCCCTCCGGAGATCGTTTTCACCTGTAACATATTCTACTTACGATCTTTGCAATGGCTATTTCCTGGTGATGACATGTTGACCCACCCATTTGACCTGGCGCCATGGAGAATAAGCACAGTGTGAAGCCCCCAGCTGGGTGTGTTCAGAAGTGCCAGGGGCCTGTGGAATGACAGTACAGGGGTGGCCTTTGTATTGAACAGAAAGCAGGTGGCCTGCACTAGAGAATTTTGCTGAATTTTATGAAGAGACTATTTCCTGAGGTAAGGGCAGGGTAAGGGCAGCCCACAAAGGAGGGGGAGGTTCTCAGAGACTGGGGACCTTGGAGTTCTTGCAAGGGAAGGAATGGAGCTTGCAGAGCCCAGTGAAAGCTGGAGCCGGAAAGGGAAGCCCAAGGGAGCTGGTGCCATTATCAAACCTAAACCCGCAGTACGAATGCAAATACAACCAGATAGCACAGTCTCTCTAGGATTGGCAGAACAACACAGAGCACACAGCTGACTTTGAATTTTAGATAAGCAACAAATAATACTGTAGAGGTTTGTTCCAAATACTTCATGGAACATAGATTATAAAATGCTTTTGTGTTTGTTTGTTTGTTTCTAAAACTACATATCGTGTGCTATCTTTTGTGCCAGAAAGAAATAAAAAAAATACAGACTGGGTTCAGCGGCTCATGCCTGTAATCCTAGCACTCTGAGAGGCTGAGGCAGATGGATTGCACATACTGAGGAGTTTGAGAACAGCCTGAGCAAGAGTGAGACCCTGTCTCTAAAAATAGCCAGGCACTGTGGCAGGTGCTGATAGTCCCAGCTACTTGGGAGGCTGAGGCAACAGGATTGCTTGGGCCCAAGAGTTTAAGGATGCTGTGAACTATAACACCATGGTACTCTAATGAGGATGACAAAGTGAGACTCTGTCTCAAAAACCAAACAAAATAAAACAAAAACATATCTATGTTTGCAAAAGTAACTATAGAAAAATACAACAGAAACTATTAAAAGCTGTTACCTCTTAACAGGTAAGTGGAAATGGGTTGAAAAAAGCAGTGAAGGGAGCAGGGATTCTCCAAACTTGCCTTCTTATACCTCTGTTCCATGAAACACGTAAGATGAAAAGGGATGAAACACAGCAAACCTTAAAATTGAGGGCAAATGGAAACAAACAGAACTATATTAAACAGTAGCATAAACATACAGAGAAAGACCATTCAAGTGACTTCTGACACAGTCCTCACGTTAATTTCCTGGTCTTGATATCACACTGTAAATTAAGCAAGGTGTAATCAGCGGGGGAGATATGGTGAAAGGGACACAGGCCCTCCAGGCACATTTTTTCAACTTCTGTTAATCTACATTTATTTCAAAATAAAAAGTTTTAAAAAACTGCAAAGAATCCTAGAAACTTATACAGTGTATTTATTGTGTGTACTGAAATGGGTATCATAATTCTGTAATTCTTTATCATAGAGAGTAAAATATGCTACTGTCATAAGAACTAAGATGTGTACTATAACAGCAAAAAAATACACATATAAAAGAAAAGACTTATAGTGTTAATTGTGTTAAATTCGAATAGAAAATTCTAATATAAACTCATCTTTTTATATAAGATGAATTTGCCTTTTCTTCCTTTTTTCTTGATTTTCTTTTTTTTCTTTCTTTTTTTCTTTCTTTTTTTTTGAGACATCTTCCCACTCTGTTGCTCAGGGTAGAATAGCACAGGACCATAGCTCAGAGCAACTTCAAACTCTTGGGATCAAGCAATCCTTTTTGCCTCAGCCTCCTGAGTAGTTGGGACCATAGGTGTCTGCCACAACACCGGGCTAGCTTTCTATTTTTAGTAGAAACGGGGTCTCGTTCTTGCTCAGGTTGGTCTTAAACTCCTGAGTTCAAGCTGTCTACCCACCTGGGCCTCCCAGAGTGCTGTAATTACCAAAAGGAGCCACTGTGCCCAGCCATAAACTCATCTTTTAAAAACAAACACGTCCGGGCTGCTGCTACTGGTAGGGCCTGGAAGCCATGATACTTAGTAGTACTCATACCTTGGGTTAAATCTTCCCCATCAAACATAATTGAAATTCTTTGAGAAATGACTGGTCTAGAGCAGAGACAGCTTCAGGTGAACCTGGTACTTCTTGCCATGCTAGAAGATGGTTAAGGATAAGGTCCCATCAGAAGGACATAGGAGTTGACTTGAATAGTTCCAATCAGCCAAATTTGGAACAATTTAACCATCATAAATAAATAAGAATATAGGATTCTAATTTGTTGAATCTTTTTTAGAACAATACTTGATTATTTGGAGAGAGGGAGAGAAGAAAAGTTCTTTTTACAATAATACTAGCTACTAAATGTAAGAAATGACAGAAATAGAAAATTACCATTTTCAACCCCCCAGTGTGGTAGTTGGTTTAGGCAAGGACTTTCTGCACCTGTTAAACTACTGAGTGAAATACTTGTGCAGATCAGGACATTCACCCAATTGCAATGATCTCTTGCTAGTTACAAAGGGAAAATGGACAGTGCAAGATCTGGCAGCCGTCATCTTAACGAAAAGATTAAACCTAGCATTGCCAATATAAAGGGCCTTGGCAGAGGGCAGTAGAATGCTATGTTCAAAGTCTGAACATGCAAATGGCCCGATGAAGGGAAGTCCATTAAAAGTGGGGTCGGGAAAGGCTTCTGAGAGGAGCTGAGCCTGCAGCATTGAGTGGGAAAGAGCTGGATTGTTAGGTGAGGCAATCTAAACAATAGACACAGCAGAAGCAGGGGTACTGTGCTTGAACATCCTACCCACTCTAGAGAACTGAGATTAGTTGAAAATAGCTCTGACAAGCAATACAGAGAGCAGGTTAATGAAAGAGGAGCCCGGAGAAGTAGTGGAGGCCAGCTCAGTAGGGATCTCCACTACCAGGCTAAGGAGGCTGGACTTTATCAAGTGATGGGAACATTTTGAAGGGTCTTTGAGGTACGTGGCAATAATGAGGATAGAAAGCAAGTGTCAAATGAAAGTAATAAATATATAGGAGGTAGAATTTACTGGACTTGGTAACCAATCAAAGATGCAGATGATGAAAGAAGATGACATGATGAGTTAGCGAATGTCTCCACACTAATCCTGTGGATGGGCTGTGTTGAGCTAGAGAGCTTGATGAAAAGCATCTGAGGTCGTAGCCATGGTTAGCAGGACACAGTGCATGGATGATTAGTGATGCTTGCTTTGGTCAAGAACAAGGAAAAAGGAAGCATCTCAGAGTGGATGGTGAGTCCATTAACTGAAATTAAAACCACAGGAAGAGCAACAGGTGTAGGGTAGGAGGAACCAGTATAGTACCTCAACTGCTGAATTAGAAAGGGTTACCAGCTATTTTAGAATTCCTACTTCCTCATTCAGAGTCAATACATGAGCAAGCAGAGTCTTTTGGAGATCTAATGATAACTCAAGGAGTATTGAGTGTATAGATTATTTTCCCAATGGACTTCGGGGGCTCCTTCAATGTTTGCACTAAAGAGCATCTTCTGGAGTTGGAGCACGGAGCTTTAATCAGAGGAGTCCTGTTAAATGTAATAGGATTTATATAGCTGGAAGGCCTAGGGATGCCAGAATGAAGAAAGCTCTCAGACTGCTTTTGCACTTAATAATAATTAATAATGAAAATGCTCTTCCCCATGGTAGCTAAGCACAGGCACAAATATCTGATGCAGAGCCAAGTTCCCTGCTTTGGATCTCAGCCCCACGCCAAGGCCAGCACCCTCATTCATCAGCGCCTGAGAGGCTGTCTCACTCAAGACCCACACTGGGTGACTTATAATTAAAACAATTGCAATTTTCTTTTTACTTTTAATTCCAAATCCAATTTCTCATTTGCCTCACAAGCGTACGGCACGCACAGCAGCCTATCTGTGGGGAAATTAAGGAAAGGCAGGCAGACATGCGCCACACAGCGCCTATATTAAAGTAATCATTCACAGTTTTCTGGTAACACTTTTTAATAAGTGTCAGATCTTTATTACTTTCTTTGGTGTTTGCATCTGCATTAATCATATGAATTCATATGGCATTTATTTATGAAGGTTGTAAAAATCAACACAGGGGCTTCCCCAAGCTAATCAATTAGTCCAAATCCACTCTTGGGGTCCAGAGTCATGGAAGCTTTCCTGCTTCAGGAAGAAGCCAGAAAGAAGTCTCTTAACTTTGTGATGCCCACAGGAGAAAGGAAGGAGAAGCAGTCCCATCCTGAGCCAGGCGTGACATAGTTTTCCTACTGCTTTGTCCACTGGGATCAGGGCCCTCCTAGAGAAAACTTTCTGGCGCAGCAAACCCCATGCCACTACTTGTCCACAGCCACATGGGGGTACTGGGTAGGTGGGCTGGCAGCAATGTGAGCTTTCCCAGAAATGACTGTGAAATTCCCCTCTCTTGGTCCCAGTCACCAGGGCTTTCAGATGGTCTCCCCTCGATGCTCCCACCTAGGTGGTGTCTAGGCACTGCCAGTTCTCACGCTGATCAGTGACATCATCAAACAATATCTTCAAGGCTGGATGAGACTCATAGCAGGGAAATTAGAGGATACGGTGGCCTCAAAGTTAAGCTTCCTCCCACTTTTATGGCTGAAACCAGCAATTCTGACACTGTCAATGCAAGGGGTAGTGAGACACTGGGGGTTCACTCATTAAGAAGGAAAGACAAAAAAAGGGAAAACCCCAGTATGGCAGGACTGGGCCACTCTGCCTTTTAACTCACCAGTCTGGGGCATCTAGCATCTGGTATGGAAATTGTATTCCCTCCTAATACAAAAGATAGAGTCTGATCTATGGACATATGACTATTGCACCCACATTTATCCTAAAAATCACAGAACAGAAAGAACTTGAGGCATGAATGTGACCTTTATAAAACTCTGAAGCTGGGTGATTTTGCCTACTCCTCCTCTAGCTTCCCTTGCATCGTTTTCCCCATGGACGTTCTCCCGATTCTCTCTTTCTGGTATTTAGTGTTCAGCTGCTTCTTGCCGACCTCCTGCATCCTCTGTCCGCAGGACTTCCTCTCAAGCAGCATCCTTTGCCAGTCATTTCTATCTGGGAGTGAATTTGCAATCATCTCCTTCCTTGAATAATAAGAGCAGAAAATCTAGGCTTTGAAGAAATAGGTTTATATGCAGAGACTTCTACTTGTCACCCCAAGTCCATTATTTCCTGAGAAATAATGAACCCCTATAGATACAACCCCGATTATTAGCAGAGTACACTGTTGCTGAGATTTCATATTCTGTTGAAATCTGAATATCTAACTGGTTATCGTAGGTAATTTGGAGTTAAAAGATTAAGGCAGATTTTCTTTTTACCTACAAAGGTTTATGAATTATATGATTTAAAAAAGTAAATATGGGCTCGGCACCTGTGGCTCAAGTGGCTAAGGTGGCGAGTTCAAATGCAGCTTGGCCCCGCCAAAACGATAATGACAGCTGCAACCAAAAAATAGCCGGGCATTGTGGCAGGCGCCTGTGGTCCCAGCTATTTGGGAGGCTGAGGCAGGAGACTCACTTGAACCCAGAAATTGGAGGTTGCTATGAGCTGTGATGCCATAGCACTCTACCCAGGGGACAGCTTGAGGCTCTGTCTCAAAAAAAAAAAAAGTAAATATGTACAATATTCATTTTATGTTTTTCTATGAAAGAACATATATTATCTAAAAAATTTCTAATATAGTACAATTCCTAGCACATGACCCATCCACTCTATCGTCTTTTTGACCCTAGGTACCACTCGATGTACATTTTGGATTTATGGCTTGGGATAAGGATATTTTTGTAGTGATTTTTTATTAGAAACACACAGCTGATTTGGTTTTGGTTTTTGCCTGAAGCTCTCTTCTTTGGAGGATTATGCCCAAATTTCCCTGAGTCCCCCTGTCTTAACACTTGCAATAGCTATGTTTTGGGTGAAGGTGACTCTACCCTTAGCTCCAGAGGGAAGATGTGTGGTTAATTAGCTAGAAAAATCAAACATGGTTTCCGCTGGCCAAATGATTGGTTTAAAGAATGGTATGTGACTCAAGCCACTTTGCTGGGCTATCTGGAAAGATTCATGCTCCTTTCTGTTGGACTTGGGCCCAAGGAGACATGAGGCTGGAGCTCCTGACACCCTTTTGGCATCATGAGGAGAAAATGTGTCTGGGAAGATATTTAACACAAAAAAAAGTAAAGCCAATAGTTGTCAAAAGAGAGACACTGGATCTTGGAGGTACAGTGTGACTCCTACATTACCTCCCTGAGGTCCCTGTCTAAAGTCTATAGGATTCAATAAAATCCTTTTTTAAAAAAACTAGTTTGAATTTAATTTTCTATCACTTATAACAGAAAAATCTTAACAAAAAAAATCATAGAACGAATTTTATTATGAAGTTGTTCTTTTCTTGTTAAACAGTTTTATTATGGGACAATTACAAGCAATAAACTGCACATATTTAATATGTAAAAATTAGTAAAATTTGGTCTTTAGGAAGCCATCCCTACAATGAAAATAAGGAACATATCCATCCCAAACTTGACCCCCCACTTCTTCAAAATCCCTCCTCCCATTCCTTCTCACTGACCCCAACCCCATGTTCTTCCTTGATAACCACTTATCTTTTTGTCATAGTTTGCATTTTCTGGAATTTTCTATGAGTGGAATCACACAGTGTAAACTCTCTTTTGGGTCTGGCTTCTTTCATTTAGGGTAATAATTCCGGGATCCACCCAGATGGTCGCATATTTGTTCACTTTTACTTCTGAGTAGTATTATACTGTGTGTATACCGCAATATTTCATCTATTCTCCTGTCGATGGACATTTGAATTGTTTCTAGTTTGGGGCTATGATAAACCAAGCCGCTGTGAACATTCTGATACACGTTTTCATGTGGCCATATATTATCATTACTCTTGGTAAATACATAGAACTGGAACGCCCTGACTCTATGGCACAGGATTAATAACTTAAAAAATTGCTAAATTACTTGTGAAATAGTTTTATCATGTTAATTCCAATCAGCTGTCTATGACAGTTTCAGTTCCTCTATATTCTCACCACCACTTCATATGTTCAGTCTTTTCTTTTTTTTAATTATTTGGGATTCATTAAGCGTACAAAGAATTAGGTTACACTGATTACATTTGTTAGATAAAGTTCCTCTTAAAATCGTGTTCAGTCTTTTTAATTTTGGTCATACATGGTGATATCACAAAGTAGTTTTAATTTGCATTTTCTTCATGACTATGTTAAGATTCTTTTTACATGAATATTTTACATATTTTTATCTCTTAAAGTCAAATGTCTACTCACTATCTTTTTTGACTTTTTAAAAAGAAAATTTAGCTGTTTTCTTCTTAAGATTTAGGAATTCTTTCTACATTTTAGATATAAGTTCTTTCTCAAATATGGGATTTGAAAATATTTTCATTATATCAACAGGAACTTTCAAAGAGCAGAAATTCCTAATTTTGATAAAGTCTAAATTAGCATGTTTTTCTTTATAGATCACTCTTCTGGTCTTTACCTAGAACATTTTTGCCTAACTAAGATCACAAAGAATTTCTCTAATATTTTCTTCTGAAAATGTTACAGCTTACTTAAGATCTTAGATTAAGATCTACAAGCCTTTACTAGTTTACTATTAAATGTTCACCTAACTTTGTGCTGGGATACAGTTAAGTTTCTTGGAAGCAGTTTAATCCTTTTTAGTATCTTAAGCTTTATTACTTAATACGTCATACATGGTGATATAGAGCAAATGCAATCAAGGACTAATTTGGACCCACTAGTGAGGCAAAACCTTTCTGAATACTCTAAGACCTTGTTAGTTATAAAGTTTTCCCTCTGACCGATGGCTATAGAGACTATTTCTGGCTCTGTTTGATCACTGAGGATTGTTTTATCCCTTTAATGCATTTAAATAGTTCATTCCTGGACCTCAGGTAGTTTCCTCACACACAGACATTGAGACATAATCAGCTGAGGACTCAAGGGTGACCATCCGCATACATTTCTGGGTGGCTCTAGTACACTGCTTTGAAAACTACCTCCTCTGACCTCAGATTCCCAGCTCTTCCTCTCACGGTGGGGAGACTGTCAGACTTACCCAGATCCCTTCTTTGCTCTGTGGCCTAGAAACTCTCCAGCCAATAACTTGGGCAGTTATGAGACCCACTGGGTTTGTTTTCCCTGCCTCTGAGACAGCTGGTGCCTGGTATCTGTTCTCTTCAAAACCAGTGTTTTGTATCTTTTATGTGTTTTTTTTAACTGTTTCATGAGAGAAGGTAAATGCAGTCCATTCCACATTATTTGGAAGTAGAAGACTCCCATAGAATGGTTTTGGGGAAATTCTAAAAGCCAGCAATGTTTCCTGTTTTAAGTAGACCAACCACTTGAAAGCTTGCCCTATGTACAGACAATAACTTTCTCAGTTGGGTTCATCTGAAAACATTTAGTTAGAGATTCTTTTTTTGTTTTTTATTTCCATTTCCTTCATAGAATTTGATCTCTAGAAATCACTGATGTGATCACAGGATACATAACAAGCTGTAGGGCAGCAGTTCTCAACCTGTGGGTCACAACCCACAGGAATTGTATTAAGGGGCCGTGGCATTAGGAAGGTGGAGAACAACTGCCCTAAGGTATTTTTCTTTGAATCATTTACCAAATATTTGTTAAGCAACTACAGGCATTGGGGGAAATGGGTCAGGAGGATATATTAATGAACAATAACATGAGATGTCTGACCTCATAAAATTCCTTTTTACATGTAACTATTAGAGACAAGAACTTTACATATATGTGACTTAACTCTAACCCTTATAATAATCCTCTGTAAGCAGTAACAACTAGTATCCCCCACTTAAAGGTAGGGTCACTAAAGCAAAGAGTTTTAGTAACTTACCAAAGGTCAAATAACTTATGAGTCAAAAATGGGATTCAATCCCGAGCAGTTCAGCTCTAGAATGTTTGCCCTGGACCACCCTGTGCCACTGTCTTTATGCATGTCAACAAAGCAGTAGCTCTTCAGGGATTCAACCACATTGGAGAGCAGATAAAACAGAGTAAAGAGATGATGCTGTCTCACAGAGTAGCCTGTGCAAGGCATTTCTTAAAAGGTGACATGTGAGATAGGGTGTTGGATAAAGTAAAGGAGAAGAAAGAGCATTTCAGACCAAGGGCACAGCAAATACAAAGGCCCTGAGGCAGAAGCAGTTGATATACTCAAGGAACAAGGAAGCCTGTGTGGCTGGAGCCAGATAAGAAGGGAAAGTTGAGTGGTTAAGAGAAGGAATTATTATGAGTTACATAAAATGCCTAGCACAATACTTGGCTCTTAGCAGGTGCGCCATAATGAATGGCTAACATGATTATCCTCATCAGTGTAGTTAGAATCTGAGTGCTTTGAGAGAATAATAACATGAAAGGAAAAAAGTACCCTTCAGGGGTTGAGTTGGTCAGGGAAGTCTCCTTGGAATCTGGACTTAGCCTAAGTTTTCTAGAATACAGTCTTTCCACTATTTCCAAGGCTAAGTTTTCCAAAATAAAGTCTTTCCTCTATTTCCAAGTGACAATGTGAGGCCTCTTTCAGCATCTCCTGGGAATGGGGATGGATGGACCTTGTGACTTAAAGAGATGATGCAAAGATGTACACATGAATGTTGGCAGAATCACAAAAAGGAAATGAGAAGTCATTTATTTTTTCTTCTAGATGAGTTTTCTTTGGCTCTGTCTAAGCCTCTTCCTGTTACCCCTTTGATCTCAGAATCCCTCCATTCCCTGGCTTAATTTTAAAAAATAATAATAATAAAAACACTTGAAAAGAACTATCCAATGAAGACCTTTATCAGGGCCTGAAGTCAAATGGAACAAATTAAATCCCAGTCAGGAACAAAACGGAGTGGCCTTTCTACCGGTAAGTTTCCATTTCTCCAACTTAGCAGCGTAGGGACAGCTCTTCTAAAACGTCCAAACAGCCCTGAATAGGCAGCAAAGGGAAGAATTATCTCTGATCAAGAAGGGTTCATGCCCTTAAGGGTCAGAGCTATAGACAGCTAATCACATGGAGACCAGCTGCTCAGTACAGTCTTCAGATGAAAAGAATGGGACGGTAGTCATGAACAGAACTCTTTCACAAGGCCACACAGGTGTTCAGAAATAAATGGCTAGTCATCTTCCTCAGCCAATACTCAACTCATAATTGCCTTGACCCTCCTTGTCTACCACATGAACTGTCCCAGTTTCCTGGTCTGACCTTTAGCTACAACCTGTTAGAATGGAAGGGGAGGAGGAGGGTGTCCCACCCGCTGTGCTCCATAGCCACATGCAAATTATGTGAGGACATTTTGCTTATCTGTGATGCCAGAATCATAAAAATTATACATGGACCTTGTTTCCTTTCTCATCAGCTTTCCTTAGTGTTTGTGTATTCAATGTGAGGCCCAAGACAACTCTTCTTCCAACATGGCACAGAGAAGCCAAAATGTTGGCCGAGCAAGTACCCACCTTGTCCCCTGTGGCCTCTGACCCACCAGCCTGCACCTGCATCAAACCCCCCCGGGGGTTTGTAAAAATGTGACCCCTGGCCCCACACCAGACCCACTTTAGCTGATTCTCTAACAGGTGTTCCTTAAACAGGGCAGCTGTAATTGAGCCCTCAGGCCCCCAAAATATGACTGTGCTGAGATCCTCTCCTGAGGCAGCTTTTGGAAAATTCCTTAGGGTGGGAGTAAACTAGTGGTTCTCAACTGTTTCTTGGCATAAAATCACCAAGAGAGAGCTTATAACCTGCAGATGCTTGGGCCCCACCCCTGAGATTCTACAGCAACCTTCAATGTGGTAAGCTCAGCCTTTTCCCTTCCTGCATTCCTCTCTCCCCTCTTTTTCTTTCCTTCCTCCCTTCTTTCCCTTTCTCCTTTCCCTTCTTTCTTTCTTTCCTCCTTCACTGTCTTTCTTTTCTTTCTTTTTTCTTTCTTCTTTTGTTTCTTTCTTTCTTCTCTTTCCTTTTTTAATTCCTTCATTTGTTTTCTTTTCTTCCTTTCCTCCTTCCTTCTCTTTCCTTCCTTCCTCTTCTTTCTTCTCTCTCTCTCTCTCTTCCCCCCCTCCCCACTCAAGTTAATTGAAATATGCAAACAAGATTGTGAACTGCAGCCAGAGGGCCTGGCAGACAATGGGAAGAGTGAAGCAGGCTGCCTGGGACTGGAGACATAGAAACCGTGGTGCTATCCAAAGAGGGTGGCCAGTCACTCCTGCCATGCATGTGCACACAAAATCCATTTTTGTCAACCCCTCTGATTTTTCAAGAGAAGTCAGAAATTGGGATTTTAATATGAAATCTCCTGATTTTTAAAAGCGTACAAATGAACAAAACATGTAAATCATCGTGTGCATGGACAGGACACACCTAGGGGTGGCTGGGACTCAGAGACTATTGGCTTGTGACTTGGGCTCACAAGTTTTCTCAGCCTGTGGACACACAAAGAGGCCGCTCTATAGAGACCTCTCTTTGGGAACCAGTTCTGAAAGAGTTTGCAGGTGTACATCTGTAGGTCTTTTTGCCTTCAGAGAATCTCTCTTCTTTGACATGGTTTGCCATTTTTCCTGACTTGTTGGGGCTAATGGAAGTAGTCTCATGGTCAACATTTAAGAAGGTACATTTTGTATGCTTTTCTCTCTGCAGAATTCTTTTGTTTCAGACAAGCAATATTTGTAAGAATGGGACGTTTATAAATGACATCTGAAAGTCTTTTTTTTCCTATCAAACTTACTATTCCTAACAGCCTTTTCTCATCCAATTCCTCTATCACAGCTAGAACAGTGATTCTCAAACCTTCACTCATGTGAGAATCACCCCAGACTTTACTGGTAGGAATTGTGATTCAGTGACCAGTGCTGGAACCAGGGACAACAACCCTCCCCCCGCCACACACACATACACTTTTAATCTAGCACGTAGGGAAACTGAATGGGTGGTTTGTGGACTACACTTTAAACACTGACTTAAATAGTAGCAGAAAGGGAAGAAAAATACCCATTTGGGAGATGGAAACACTGAGTTTGTAGCGAGGACTTCCTGAGACCCAGCTGGGTGATGCTCTATCCTTGTAAGATGAGCAGACAGCCAGCAGGGAAAGTCAGAGACAAATGCTAACGGCTAATCTCATACTTTCCTTTTTCCAGATTTCTCACAAAAGTCATCTGTTAGCTCTCCTTGATTACAGAGTACTTGACAGTCTTCAAGTAAATGCCTAATGGCAACTGGTAATTAATGAGATGCGTAAAAACATCATGAGTAGCAATAAACATGCTGAAAACACGAATTTTTATGAAGATATGCTAATAAATATCAGTGCCCTAAACTGAAAGCATAACTCCACAATGCTTTCCTTTTCATTTCTTTATTTTAGCCAACAACCGAGTGGTAGGTAATGAATTCCCTCAGCTGTGGGCACAGGGGCACTCTGACAGATGCGTGCAAACAGAACCCCCAGGACTGATGCTGGTTTCAGCCGCTCAAAATTAGCAGAGAATTTGCATCTTATTTCTGTTATCCAGAATCACATACCCAAACAACGGGAACTAGTCAAGATGTGGCTTTCTTATTTGATTTTGTCTTTGATCGGCCGACTCTCATCTGATGAATTGGAGTCAGAGAATCCCAGGTTGTTGAAGGCTGTTGGAACCTCTGAGGAAAACAGGTGCATTTCATGCCTTTTCTGAAAGAGGCAGCAGAGGCTGATGCCTGTGACTACCACAGGACTGTAGAGCCTGCTGCCTGGGGCTGAATCTCAGCTGTACCACTTGTCTCTGTCCCTTACAGCTTAACTACGTCACACCTCAGTTTCCTCATTGTAAAACTAGGATGATGACATGAACATTTATGAGCAATACATGACTAATACTTATGAAGCACTCAGCAGGGTACCAGGCATCTACCCTATCTATGAACATGGCATTCTGGTTTGGAGGACCAAGTTTCCTTTACAGCAGAGCCCCCACTTAGGAAGCTGGGTGAAGAGTAAAGTTGTGACCTTGACCTCTCAGGTCTCATCTGGGAGTCCCTTATTCTATCCGCACAGTGCCTTCAAATCTGAATTTCCATTTCTTCTACTTATTATTATTATATTTTGAGACAGGGTCTCCCTCTGTTGCCCTGGCTAGAGTGCCATAGCATCAGCCTAACTGACACCAACCTCTACTCACTGTGTTCAAGTGATCTTCCCGCCTCAGCCTCCCGACTAGCTGGGACTACAGGCACCTACCATAACACTCAGCTAATTTTTCTATCTTTAGTAGAGATAGGGTCTCACTCTTGCTCTGGCTGGTCTCAAACCCCTGAGCTCAAGCAATTCTCCCATCTCAGCCTCTTAGAGTGTTAGGATTACAGGTGGGAGCCACCTTGCCCAGACTGCATTTCAGTTTCTTCATTTCCCCAAAGTTTCCTTAGGACAATGCTAATTATTGGTACCAGTGCTCCCATGAGCTTGTCTGTTCATTGGTGTTAGAGAGGAAACAAAGCTGCTCAAAGGAAAGAAGCTTTGCCTAGGAGTTTTGGAACCAAGCTATAAAGTAGATTGTAAAGATGGGCCCTTCCTCTTCCTGCTCCTACAAACACATGCTGTAGGCAGCTGAGTGTGGATCCCGTGACTGTGCCCCAATGTTCCTGGATCATGTGAGCCCAGAGAGAAGTTTGGTGTTTCTCCCTCCTCTCTACCAGACATGGCCCACACTTCTTCCTCCTCATTCTCCACTCGTGTCTCTAGGAGAGATTGAAATTCTGGGCAAGGTTCATTTTCTCTCCCCTCTAGACATTCTGTGTTTAGAATCACAGGCACCTTTATTTTCAGCTTTGAGCAGCTGTTCTAGGCAGAAAACTCGTGCCAAGTGTTCTGGGTGCCTTCCCGCCATTTGAGCTGAAGCTTTGCTGAACACAATTCTGTGCTGACATTCTAGAAAACAGTGACACTCCGGGGCAGCAGTGAGGCATCCCTCTTCTATGTGCAAAGGGTATTCCTGGGAGAGGTTGCAGCTCCAGAGAAATAATTACAGTGCCTTATACTTGACAGAACTTTACAGTTTAGCAAGTTCTTATACATCCATGATTTCATTTGCATCTTGTAAGATCCCTGAGAAGTAGTGACAATAGGACTTGGGGCTATTATTTTATAGATTTTATAGATGGCAGGGCTGTAGATAAGAGCGATACAAGCATTTGACATTAATGTAAGAGCTTAGTCTCTTGACTTCCAAACCTGACATTTCTACAAATGCCAACACAATACATTTGCACTGTGTAGAGCTGTCATACACAATTTACAAAGTACTAACATCAGCACAGTCTTATTTTCATCATCATGAAAGTCCATCCCAGGAGTTAGATGGGGCAATGTTTTAGTCAGCATAGAATGGGCTATGCTATACTAACAAATAAACCCTGATATCTCAGAAACTTAGCCAAACAAAGATTGACTGTTTACTCATAATCCAGTCTAGGTCTGCGTAGTTCTCTGAAATAGTTTTCTCTCAAGTGGCAATTCAGGGATGCAGGTCTCTTCCATATTATCATTCTGCCATCTAAGAAGCACAGCCTTACAAATCACGGGGGAATGAGAACAGAGTATCATCCATTTTCTGGAAGGTTTTATGGCCAGTTCAAGAAGTTGAGCACATTTCCAATCACATGCGATTGGCTTGTATTCAGTCATGACTTCAACCTAACTGCAAACTCAAGTTTTCCTGTGTGCCCTGGACGAAAAAATGAAATGGGCTCTTGTGAATGCAAAGCATTTTTTTTTTGTTTTGCTACTTTTAATTACATCACCATTTATTCTAAGCTGTCTATGGGGTTGGAAAATAAAATATTATGGTCAAAAACTTTTCATATTCTATCAACTATATGGTAGCAACAAAAAATCCAGAGGGCAATGGAACCATTTCTAAGATGATGCTCCCATCAGCTAAAGAATGTTGTTGATGCACATTCCAAAAGGTTACCAGGCCAAAGGACAGGAGGGTGAATGATTTGCACATCACTGGAACTGCAATGGAAATACTATTTATTCATGCACTTTTTGTATCCTCATGAATGATTTGAGTGGATTTCCAATATTAAAGCATATCCAAATAAACAGTGAAGGAAAAAACCACACACATACACCAAGGCAGACAAATAGCACTGAGCTTTAGCTGTACCAAATATGTACACTTAATTAATCGTTACAACTAAGCAATAGGTTTGGCTCTTTGCTGACTGGAAGATAAAATAAAGAAGCTAAAGTAAGTAACATTTTTGAGCACCTTTGATGTCCCAATTACTATGTAAAATGTTTTATATATTCCAGCTTATTTGATGCACAGTTCAGTTTATGAAGTAGTTACGGATAGTAGGCAATATATATTGTATTATTTGCATAGGACAGACCCAAGACTAAACACATATTACTTTTTAAAACTAATTAATGTACTCATTTTATAATACGAAAGTTAGAGGCTTAGAGATGACATAAAATATCCCACATATAGTAGTGGCCAAGGCTAGGTTCCAACTCAGCTCTGTCTGATCCCAAAACCTGTGCTCTTTTCATAAACTAATAGTTCCTCTTATCACATAAAAGAAAACATATAATTATGTAGACACAAGAAAACATAGAAGTTACATAGATTCTTAATTTTTACATGAAAAATATGAGCTGGCATCTTAGCTCCAACTCAGCAGTCCAAAACTTTTCTCACTATTTCAAACTAAGTGAAGGTCAAGAGAGTCCATCTCTGAGGATATTGAAGGGGCCTACAATACACCTGGGGCACTAAGAGGCCTTGAAAGCCCAGGGAGGAAAACTGTGCAGGTGAACAGAAGTTAAGATTCTGTGGAACTGCCAGGCTATCCCCCAGCATGCCAGACATTGGGCTAGATCAGAGGTTCTCAACCTGTGGGTCCTGACCAATGAATCAGATATGAGATGCTTAGTATATCAGATATTTACATTAAAATTCATAACAGTAGCAAAATTATGAATTACTTCATTACAGTTATGTAGTAGCAACAAAAATAATTTTATGGTTGGGGATCACCACAATATGAGGAACTGTATTAAAGGATCATGGCATTAGGAAGGTTGAGTACCACTGGACTAGATTATCATCCAGTCTTAAGGCTAAAACACTAGAAAACTCACTAGAAAAGAATGAGTTTCCATTTTTATAAAAGGATTAGGACCAATGCAAAAAGAGGAAACCATGCAATCTGTATCTCAGTTCCCTCTGCTGCACTGGATTGGCACACAGATCTTCCCTGGTCTATTATTTTCTCATAGCATTGCTGCCTGTCAGCACTGCTGTGCTGTACATCACTGCCCTCATTAACACTGTTTCCAGCCCAGGCCTACTGCACAGGCTCAAGGTAAAAGAAAGTGCACTCATTCCTCATGAACATTTGATGGACTTCTGTGCTTTGCCTCCCTCACAGCCATCTGGAGGTAAGGGCTGGGGTGCCTCAGAAAAGCTAAGGGGTATGTCCTGAATTACAACACCGGAAGCCTTTTCTTTGCACAGTTCTGTTGTTGTTGTTGTTTTAGAGTCTGACTCTGTTACTATAGGCTAGAATGCTGTAGCAGCATAGCTCACCACAACCTCAAACTCCTGGGTTCAAGTGATCTTCCTGTCTTAACTTCCTGAGTAGCTGGGACTAAAGGCACATACCACCATGCCTGGCTAGTTTTTCTATTTTTAGTAGAGATGGGATCTCATACTTGCTCAGATTGGTCTGGAACTCCTGAGCTCAAGCAATCCACCCATCTCAGCCTCCCAGAGCACTAGGATATCAGGAATGAGCCACTATGCCCAGCCCACCTTTCATAGTTCTGACTTACACAGATTTTAGTTTACTTCAGTAACATCATTCTCCGAAGGACACAGATAAATTTTGTTACCCAAGTATATTAACTGTGAGTAATTGAATAAAGTACAAATGCAGCAGATCTTCAGTACAAATCACTGGGTAAATAACAGATGCACCCTCATGATCAGAGACCAATCAAGTCACTTCTTTCAAAGTGCCTGTGGCTCAAAGGAGTAGCCCCCTATGCTCGAGGTGGTAGGCTCAAAACAAGCCCTGGCCAAAAAAAAAAAAAAAAAAAAAAGTGCGTTGGTGATGAATCACTCCACATTTGTTATTCAGCTCATGCACAGCCAGCAAAGCAGAAAGTTGTGTTGCCTCCTTGTCTCTGGGTATTAAACCCACAGGACATTTTATAAGAATGGATAACCAAAAGAAGGATTTGGCTAATAAGGAGGAAAATTTAGCAAAGAATCAAACAGTGAAAATGCTGGACATAAAATTGGAATCCAGTTGTAAATGGTGCAGAATAGCTAAATATGCCGATAGGGAGAGAGTGGTGATTCTGCCACAGGCAGCCAGGGAACCTTAGTGAAGGTGAACTTGAAACGTAAATGAGGAAAGTGCGTATAAGGAAAAGGAGGAAAATTCCTACAGAAATCACAACATCATGAGTATTTAACATGAAAGACAAAGAAGTTAATCCAAACTGGTCAAGAAGAATAGTAACCTTCTAAGGTACAGAAAAGATGCCCATTCGCTTAACTTATATAACAACAAGAAGGCCAAACTATTCTTCATAATCTTTTATATAAAGATTTTATAAAAAATAAAATCTTTTCATTCTGAATGTTTCTGGTATTTTCAATAACACAGTGCTAAATAAATATTAGTGTCACTGAGTCGTCTTTTTACATTTCTCTATATGTTTATAAGTGGAAGGAAGAGAATTTTAATGTTTTGATTGAAATTTTTAAAGGTAATGGAGCAATAAATTTTTCCATTGATTATTAAGATTATTTTTTGTGGTTTCAGCTTTCATGGTCATTTTTACTGCCACTCACTACCATGCAAAGCAAAAACTTTCTGTATTTTCTGACTCTTTCAGTAAGGAGTCATACTCTGAGAAGACATAACACAAAAATAATGACCTCTGAAAAGATGCCCACGACAGAGAATGAGATTCATTGACATGACACTTGTTCATTCAATTAACCTTTGGTGAAGGACCCAGAAGCCTGAATATAGTTTCAGAAATGAAGAAGGCAGATGAAAAAGGAATGTTCTGTTTTCTAGGCAATATCTTCTGGGATGTCTGTCATATAACTGGAGGAATATTAGTTATTCAAAAGGAAGACCCATGCATCAAAATGGAAAAGAGCCAAGCAGATATTTGGATTTTCTCATTTAATTCTCAAAAGAAACCTCAGCTAAAAATAAGTAATTGGGATGTGGTGACCTACACTGCCCTTTGATTACAGCAAAAAGGCCCTAAGAAGACACGACTAGGAACCTGCCTATGAGATACCAAGAGAGATTCTGCCCAGTCCATCCCCACTATTTTCTTTGAGTGATAGAACCAAGATTTTGTTTGTGTTCATTTTCCATATGGTTAGGGTATTCAGGATAGGGCCTCTTTGTAGCTATAGGATGTTATTTCTTATTAGACTAAAGAGGTACGGGTTAGTCCACTCCCTACTGTAATGTGACACCTGGTCATGGTACCTGGAACTCTAGAAACCACCTTGAAACAACAAGAGGACAAGCCTAAGGACCAAGCCAGGAGGACAGGACAAAAGAGGGAATAGCTTCAGCTGGTGAATGAACCAACCTGGTATTCAACAATGTAGGCATTTCTTGTCATTTGAGACAAAAGTCCCTACATTTCAAGCTTTTCTTTATAGCTGAAACATCCTAATATATCATACAGGAAGGGACAGAGCCTGGGGGAAGCCAGGGGAGGAGGCTAAAAGGAGTCACAGTACAGGAAAGAGAACCAATAAAGAAGAGCCCCAGGACAGGACAGGGACTCCTGGCTCCCACTGCACTTTCTGATCCAAAGGTAGGTTTTTTAAGCAAATGATCTGCCTCTTACAAATGTTCATGAGGATGTAAAATTCAAGTAAGTAGAGGGGAAAAAGAAAATCATGGTCTCAACCACAGGGAATTTGATATTTTTTTTTTCCTTTAAAAATCTTTCAAGGCTTTCAAGCTGATGACACAGACAAAATGAAAATGAACATCTTGGCAGGTGGTAGAAAATGAGCAAGCACAGGCAACCAGCACCAACAGAAATGAGATAACCTGGAGCTTCGGTAATGCCGAAATTATCCACGGCCCAGGAAGAGATTATTATTAACAAAGAGCTACCAGTAAAGGGCCAAATGGAACTGCTGAAAACTAGCCCAATCTTGTGTCTGCCTGTCAAATTAAATAGGATACATCATCTGTATTTGAGTAAAAGAAAATGTCTGTGGGGAAGATTTTATTGTGTACTATTTGACTGGGATGTCAAAGTACCACACACTGCTCAACAGTCTTAAAAATTAAATAAGGACCTCTTATATGATAGACACTTCGTAATTATGGGAAGACAGTACCTGAAGGCCAGAGCAGCATGATTGCTTCTATGCCTCTGGAACTACAGTTGGGTCATAAATACTTTTCCTTTCTCCTCTCCCAACCATCAGAAATCGAATTAGTTCTGTAGAAGTCCAAGAGCTTGGGCTTTAAAGTTAGACAAACTTGGGTAATATCAGCCCAGTTATTGGAAGTATGGTCTTAAGCAACTCATAGAGTCTCTAAGCTTCTGTTTCCTCATGTGAACATAGGAGTCATGATATATAAGGTTATTACAATGATTTAAGGAGATTATGTTGTAATGACCAAAGCCAACATGACAGAAATGACTACTAATCATTAAACACGTATTACGTGGCAGACTTGAAAACAGGTGCTGGAGAGATGCGGGTGAGAGATGAGAGTTAAGTCCCTCTGCAGTGCCAAGTTAGTGATGAAAAAGTATATGCTTATGGTGAAGGTGAAGAAAACGTGGCTTTTCATTTAGATGGGAGTTAAGCTATTAACAATAGTTTTAACAACCAAGACTAGCCAGTTTCTTAAACCAATAGGTATAACCCATGTTGAGTAATTGAAGTGATCTTTGTAAGACCTGTCCCCCTGGACATATCTCACACATGTATTTGAAGTTCCCTTATGCGTCCTGTGCACTGTCCTCTCCCAGCACTGTTCTCTAGCACATATTTGTTCTACTAACAGACTCACCCTATCTTCCCTCCTTCTTTTCCAACTGCCTCTTGCCTCCTTTGAAAAACTGGACATTCCCCAGCTCTGAGGGTTCTAGTGGGACTTTAGATCAGAACTCTCCAACATCCTGGCTTTAAGGGAAATGAGCGAAATGAGCAGAAGTGTTACATGACTCAGCCCTAAGACTCACTGCTAACATGTGAACGTTCGTATCCACCCCCAAATTCATATATTGAAGTCTAATCTCCAAAGCAACAGTAATAAGAGGTAAGATCCTAGGTCGTCAGGGAAGAGCCCTCATGAATGGGATTAATCCCCTTATAAAAGAGGCCCAAGGGAGCTTATTTACCATGTGAGAGCACAGTAAGAAGGTGCCATCTATGAGGAGGTGGATGTTCATAGAACACCAGATGTGCTGATGCCTTGATCTTGGACTTCCCAGCCTCCAAAACCGTGAACAATAAATTTCCAATGTTTATAAGTTGCCCTATCTAAGCCTGGCTGACTAAGACAGTCACCACTCTGTTCCAGGATGGGCAGATCACTCTGAGATTTTATAACAGGGTGGTCGGTGACAGAAGTTCTCTGTCCTCTGGATGATAGGGTATAAGGATATGATGCCCAGAGCTGCTGCTGCCAGGTTATAGCTACTGGAAGAAAATATATCTATAGAAAGAGAAAATAAGATCAACAAAGAGGTGCAGACGGAAAAGCAGAGATGAGAGATGGGAATCCATGAGGTCATTGGCTGGGGCCTCAGACACAGTCACACCTCAAGGAAGCATCTTCATATCTTTTGTGCTTAAACTACTGTGATTTAGATTCTGTCACCTTTAATAAAAAAGAGTCCTGATTATTATAGATCTAATCTAAAGCAAATGTATAGTCATTTAACTAAAATAGTAACAAGAAATTTGTATTGGAAAAACATGATGGAAAGTTGTAGGATGAAAATGCTTGCCAATTTCTGCTTTAGGACACAGTTCTACCTCTGTGTATCTTCCAAGGGTCCCTTTGAGATTTCATGGGGAAACTTTGCCCTGTGTCTCTCTGTCCCCAAGGACTTGTGACTTCTTGAAAAGAACTTTCTCCTTCCTCCAGGTCAGTCGGCTCTTAAAAAATCGTTTGCTGGCATCATAGTGCCAAAATCTTTCTTGGATGTTCAGACAAATTATAGCTAAAATAAAGGGTTCTTGCTGCCAGATTGTTACAAGTGACTCAAGAAGAGAAGTATAGGGGAGTGGTGAGGGAGGAGGGGGTCTGCAGCCAGCTAGAGCCAATCCAGAAGAGAATCACTCACACTCAAGAAAGCCAGGCTGGGGATAGTAACAAGAGAAATAAGCTACGAGGAACAGTCTCAGCTCTACGGGTGCCAAGACAGCCAGTCCCCAGGTGAAGGATGCCTTCAGGCTTCCCATATATTTCCTTAGCACAGTGTTTGATGGCTTTGGAGATTCAAAAATAAATTAACTCTTGTCCCAAAGAATCAGAAACACGGCATACATGTATGATAAGTTTCTTCTGTCTCCTAGAACACAATCTACCTAATGAACTGGTTTATCCATGGAACACGCGTTGTTGTAGTTTTAGATAATTGGATTAACAGCCCATGGAGCTACAGGCAGGCCCTGGGTTATGGATATGTTCCTGGGAACGTCCTTAGGTTGGATTTGTATGTAACTTGGATCCCTGGTGAACAGCACATACACAGTAATAAAAGGAATAATACTACAGTGGTTCCTGTGTGGTTGTAATAATATAGTGTAACACTGTAACAATAATAATAATGATACCCCTGTACTAGGATAAAAACATACAGAAAATATTGCCCTCTTTCTTTTAAGTTAAATAAACAGAAAATAAAAAGAAGCTCATGACCGCTGCTGCACTGACGGCGGCCGCTCATGTCTCAGAATGGTACACGAAACTTCCAGGACTTTGACTGTCAGGAACATGATGTAGAAACAACTCATGGTATGGTCCACGTCACAATAAGAGGCTTACCAAGGGGAAACAGACCAGTTATACTGACATATCATGACATTGGCCTCAATCATAAATCCTGTTTCAATGCGTTCTTTAACTTTGAGGATATGCAAGAGATCACCCAGCACTTTGCTGTCTGTCATGTGGATGTCCCAGGTCAGCAGGAAGGTGCTCCCCCTTTCCCAACAGGGTACCAATATCCCACAATGGATGAGCTGGCTGAAATGCTGCCTTCTGTCCTCACCCACTTAAGTCTGAAAAGCATTATTGGGATTGGAGTGGGAGCTGGAGCTTACATCCTTAGCAGATTTGCACTCAGTCACCCAGAGCTTGTGGAAGGCCTTGTGCTCATTAACGTTGACCCTTGTGCTAAAGGCTGGATTGACTGGGCAGCTTCCAAAATCTCAGGCTTGACAACAAATGTTGTGGACATTATCTTGGCTCATCACTTTGGGCAGGAAGAGTTGCAGGCCAACCTGGACCTGATTCAAACCTACAGACTGCATATTGCCCAAGATATCAACCAAGAAAACCTGCAGCACTTCCTAAGTTCCTATAATGGACGCAGAGACCTGGAGATTGAAAGACCCGTTCTGGGCCAAAATGATAACAAATTAAAAACATTAAAGTGTTCAACTTTACTGGTGGTAGGGGACAGTTCACCTGCAGTTGAGGCTGTGGTTGAATGCAATTCCCGCCTGAATCCTATAAATACAACTTTGCTAAAGATGGCAGACTGTGGGGGACTGCCTCAAGTAGTTCAGCCCGGGAAGCTCATCGAGGCCTTCAAATACTTCTTACAGGGAATGGGCTACATACCACCTGCCAGCATGACCCGGCTCATCCGATCACGAACCCATTCGACCTCAAGTAGCATTGGCTCTGGAGAAAGTCCCTTCAGCCGGTCTCTCACCAGCACTCAGTCAGATGGAACTCAAGAATCCTGTGAGTCCTCCGATGTCCTGGAAAGACACCAGACCATGGAGGTGTCCTGCTAAGCAGATGCTCCTCCCCTGGACCATGCAAGTCCATCTTTCTTCAAATGACCACTCCATAATATAACATTTCATCCAGTAAACTGGCCTCTACTATCTT
>CAUYQV010053218.1:0-11422 GCA_963574575.1 Galagoides demidoff | reverse complement strand
TGCCTATTGCTCAAGGAGTAGGGCACTGGCCCAATATACCGGAGGTGGTGGGTTCAAACCTGGCCCCAGCTAAAAACTGCAAAAAAAAAACACACATTGTACCCCACATATGCATAAATGTATTCATGATCTATGTGTATTCGACTTAATAAAAAAAAAGAAAAAAATACATATGGGACACCTTAAGCAACAAAATATTTGAATTTTGGGAGTTCTGGCAGAAGTTATGGGCAAAGCCATAGAAAACATACTTAATAAAATAATAGCTGAAAATCTCCCCAAGTCTTGCAAGCAATACAAATAGCAGAGGGAGGAAGTTCAAAGATCTCCAGATTCAACCCCCTAAATTTCTTCTCTAAGGCACATTATAGTCAAACTGTCAAAAGTCAAAGAAAAAAGAGATTTCTGAAATCAGCAAGAGAAAAGTGTCAAGGCACAGACAATAGAATCCCCAACAAACTAAGAGCACTTTTCTCAGCACTTTATAGGCCAGGAGAAAATGGAATGACATACTCAAACTGCTGGGAAAAAAATACCCCTGTCACCCTGGAATACTATATCCAGTAAAATTATTTTTCAAAGGTGAAGGAGAAATGTCTTTTCCAAACAAGCAAAAATTTAAAGAATTCAAGACTATTAGACTGGCCTATTAGAAATGCTTAAGAGAGTTCTACATATTGGCAACAAAAGAATAATATTTATTATCACAAAAACATGTAAAAATATAAAACTTACTGGTAAAGCAGATATAAAAAGAAAAAGAGAAAGGAGTTAAACATTACTACTACAGAAAACCAGCAAGCCACAATAATAAACAATTAAAAAGGAAGAAATGAAATGCAAAACAAGAAAACAATTTTTAAAAATGCAAGAAGAAGTCTTTATCTATAAATAGTATGCATTTATAGATGTATGTAAATGGATTAAATTCTCCACTTAAAAGATATACATTGGGTGAAGGAATGAAAAAAAAAAGACTCAACTATATGCTACCTACAGAGTGAAGAAACTCACTTCATCTACAATGACACATATTGACTGAAATTGCAGTGATAGAAAAATATATTCCACACAAATGGAAACCAAAAGTGAGCAGGATTAACTATACTTTTATGAAATTTAAAAAAATGAAGTTAGTAACTGTAAAAAGAGGGGGGAAAGGTATTATATAATGATAAAGAGATCAATTCAGCAAGAGAATAGAACAATTCTAAATATATATCTCGTAAGCACCCAATGCCAGATTATATAAAGCAAATATTATCACATCTGAAGACAGAGAGAGACAGAATTCATTATAATAATAGCCGGGGACTTCAACACCCTACTCTCATCATTAGATCATTTAGAAAGAAAATTTAAAAAAAACATGGGATTTGAACTTCACTTCAGACCAACTGAACCTCATAGACATTTACAAAACATTTCATCCAACAGCTGCAGAATACACATTATTCTTACCAGTATATTGCACATTCTCTAGAATAGACTATATGTAAGGCCAAAAAATAAGTCTCAGCAAATTTTTAAAACTTAAAATCATATTAAACATCCTTTCAAACCACAGTGGAATAAAACTGAAAATCAATAATAAGGAACTTCAGAGATTATACAAATACATAGAAATTAAATAACATACTTTGAGTGACCATTGGGCCAATGAACAAATTAAAATAAAAATTACAAGAAATTTTAAGCAAATGAAAATGGAATCACAATACACCAGTCTCTCCCTCTTAACATTGCTTTTGTGGTATCTTGGAATACTCCAAAAGCAATACTAATGAAGAGATTTATATCAATAAATGTCTATACAAAAAAGTGGGAATATTTCAAATAAACAACTTGATAATGCATGTCAAGGAACTAGACAGGCAAGAACAAACTAAACCCCAAATTTGAAGAAAAGAAATAAAAAAGATTTAAATAGACATTTCTCAATAGAAGACATACAAATGAACAGGTTTATGAAAAAAGGGTTAACATCACTAATCATCAAAAAAATCCATCTCACCATGGATAGAAAGGCTACTAAAAAAAGACAAAAAATAACCAATGCTGGTGAAGATGTGGAGAAAAGGGAACTCTTATATACTGTTAGTGTGAATGTAAATTAGCACAGCCACTGTGGAAAACAGTATGGAGGTAGCTCAAGAAACTAAAAACAGAACTTCCATATAATCCAGCAATACCACTACTCGGTATTTCTTCCTAAGAAAAAAGGTATATGAAGGGATATGTTCACCCATATTTATTGAATTTGAGTATTATTCACAATAGCCAACATATGCAATCAACCTAATTATCTACCAATGGATAATGAAAATCTGGTACATATACACAATGGAATACTATTCAGTCATAAGAAGGATAAAGTCCTGTCATTTACAGCAACATGGACTGAACTGGAGATCATGTTAAGTGAAATAAGTCAGGCATAGGAAGGCAAATGCCACATTATCTCACTCATATGCAGATGCCAAAAAAGTTGATTTGATGGAGGTTGAGAGTAGAACAATGGTATCAGAGGCGTGGAAGGGTGGGGGAAGAAGAATAAAGAGAAGTTAGTTAACGGGTGCAAACATACAATTAGATAGAATTAGTCTTAGTGTTCTATAATACAGTAATGTTGACTATAATTGACAACAGTAATTTATTGTATATCTCAAAATAGCTAGAAGAGTGGAAATGTTACCAACACAAAGAAATGGTAAGTGTTTGAGGTAATGGATATCCTAGATGTCATCACCTGATCGTTACATATTATGTGCTATAGGCAAATGTCACAGGTATCCATAAATATGTATAATTATTATATATCAATAAAAATACTTTAAGTGTGGCTTTGACCATGACACATTCCTTGCTTAAAACATTCAATAGCTCTCCCTTCTTCACAATGTTGGAGCAAGCCCTTTAGACTTTTATGCAAGTACACATAACTGTCCAGCCTACTCTCCTGGTACACCTCACACTATGGCACATACGTACCAGTGTGCTTGTTGCTTTCTGAACTCTCTATATCTTCTACTTTTGCTTATTCTCTTCATTCACCTGAAATATCCTTCCTGATTATTTTTTTCTACAAATCTTACTCATCCTATTAGTCTCATCTTACTTCCTTTGCAAGGTTTTCCCAATCCCACCAGACCACATATCTGCTGTTTTTCCTTTTCCTTTCCTATCCTGCCTTCTAGATTTCTCTGTTTGTGCTTGTTTACTCTTATTTATCAGATTGATCAGAGGATGGGGACTTGATTCCCAGCCTAGTTATGATACCCAGGGTAAGTCCATGACCCCTTGGAGCTTCATTTCCCTCTTTTATAAATGCAGGTAAGGATACAGTATAACAGTGACTAAAAGTGATTAGAATCTAGAGGCAGACAGATTTGGGTGTAAGATTTTTTGTTTTTTATTTTTTGAGACAGTCTTACTTTATTACTCTCAGTAGAGTGCTGTAGCAGCATAGCTCACAACAACTGCAAATTTTTAAGTTCAAACAATTCTCTTGTCTCAGCCTCCCAAGAAGCTGGGACTACAGGAGCCTGCCACAATGCCCAACTATTTTTAGAGATGGGGTCTTGTGCTGGCTCAGGCTGGTCTCGAACTCATGAGCCCAACTGATCCACCACCTTGGCCTCTCAGAATGCTAGGATTTCAGGCATGAGCCATCACACCTGGCCTGGATACAAGTTTTGACTATAGCACCACAAGATCAGTTATAGTGGCCCTGTATGTAAAACATAGATGTGAATAGGACTTACCAGCTATTTTAAAGATTGAGTAGGACAGAGTGGAAAATTCTTAGCATACTGCTAGCCCATGATGAACTCTTCCTAAATGCTGCACATCACTAGGACTCTTCCTAAGATTGCTGTGACAAACAAGTGAGATAAGACAAAAGCACCCCCTTAGCACCAAGGCCCCTACAAACAAAGGTTATGATCATCTCTGTAAAAGTAATGTGGGATACAGGAGAGAGCAGCAGCTCTGGGATCTACGTCCCAAACCAAATGCAGGATGAAGTCTTTGCCTCTTTGCCTACTTGCCCTGGCAACGGAGGCCCATTCACTGTCTGTGGCAAATGTATCATGCTCTGTCAATCTCTATCTTACTCTTACTCTGTAAACCTACCTTTCTCTTCCTCACTAAACAACCCATGCTTGTCTTTAAAAAAAAAAATGTGTCCTTACAAACCATAACATTCTATGTAAATAGAAACCAGTATTTGGTCAAACTCTTGCCTCTCTTTGCATCTTTGAAAGTGATATGGAAAAGTGGAAAAAGGAGAGCCTTGGATTTTATAAAATATTACGATATGACAATGAACTCTATGAGACTCAGGGTTTTTATCTGTATAACACAGCCAGCCATATCAATCACAGATATTAAATAGCATGATTATGAAGTTCTTATTATAGTAGTTGGCATAAAGTAGCTGCCCAATAAATGTTAAATTGCTTTTCCTTGCTTCCCCTCACTTATCAGAAGTGCCCCACACCTAGTATGTATTATTTGTTGAAACTAATTGAACATAAACACTAACAGTATTTGCCTGCAACAGGAGAGTTGGTGACTGACTTCCGATGAAGCCAGAGTCATTCCTTTAGAAATTTTAAAAATAAAATTAACTTGTTTATGAGAGCTGAGCTCCATAAGAAAGTTTATTTTTTTAAGAGTGATAAAAATCAAAAAAAGAATCAAAGGAAAAACATACCAGCACTCCAGGGTAGCTCTAAAGGCTCTTGCTTTATAATAGCCAAACAGATGCAGAGCAAGGCATTTTTTTCTATTTTCCTGCATGATTCCAACAAAACAAACCTCAAAGCAAACAATATGGTCATTTTTTATTTCTTATAAATAAGTTCACAGAAATTATAGAAGTTTATTGAGGGATAGCTATATTTTAAGTGTTTCATATGTGAGAATTCATCTAATCCCCAAAGTGCCCCATGAGACAGATGTTACCATCTTCATATCAGAGATTATGAAAATAATACACAGAGAAGTTTCATGAATTGTCCAAGGTCACACAACTAATAAGTGGCAGAGCCAGGAATTGGAATCTTGGTTCTAGAGACTTTCTTGCAACTGTTACACATAAAGGATACATTAAATGACACATTTTAGAAAGCACAAAGTAGAGGCTACTGACCTTAGCAATCTATCTGAATCACCAAAGGGTATGTGGATGCAAATTCCCACCTACCATCAAGACTTACTGAATCAAATTCTTCAGGTAAGATCTGGCTGTGTGTATTTCCAGAGGCACCACTGGAAATCTTTAAAGGGTGCAACAGAATGGTCCTTGGCTTAGCCTGCTAATACTAGCATAGAAGAGTCTGTGGCTATAATACATCACTGACAGTGGTTCTATAGCGTCTCCCTTCCCATTTCTTCCAGCAATGCATCTGAAACCCAGACCATCTTACTACACACACATGTTCTATCAAGGTGCAACCATCAGGGGCTCTGCAGCACATATACGAGACTAAAGTCACTGACCATGAAGCAAAAGACCATGATGGGCAATCTTATCGTGCCATACAAAAAGTCCATGCCAACTCCCTGTCAAATTCCCAGAATTCAGACACTCACCAACTATAGATACTGCGAGATGTACGGCTATAGAAGTCTGCCACAGATAACCCTCCTCTTGACTGTTTTTTTTTTTTTTTTTTTTTTTTTTCAGTTTGAAGGCTATGAGTGCTTTTCTGTTGTTTTTTTTTTTCCTTAGTCTTTGGGAAGTGAAATTGAAAATTGTACTCATTTCTATATTGCTGCTTCTGCTACAAAGAGGCAAAGTTGAGGGTAACTGCCAACAGTTTCCCCTTTCTCTTCTTTTTGTTCACTCCATCTGTCTGGACCAATGCACAAGGAAAAAAGACAGCCAGAATGGCCCTTCCAAAGTTACACTCTGTTTTAAAGCTGATGAAGGATGTGTTTTCCACAGCTTAGGAGAAAAATATATTATAAAGTGCCCGAGCAATTAAACAAATGGTATTTGCAAACATCTGCTGTCCAGTACTGTTGCCTGTGTTCAAACAAAGCCTCACAGTGTCTTTGGCAAACTAGAGTGAGAAAAGCTGGGTGCCATTTGCTGAATGAACTCTTCCAGATTACAATTCTGTGGCCTGAGGGAATTAATTCAAATCCACATGGAGAAATTAATTCCCAGAGAGGCAGTTAGTCCCTAAGAGAACAACCAAAGAACCGAGGACTCAGAGTAAGGTTGGCAGTAATTCAATGAGCATTTTATTAACCTCTACTAAGCCATATTTATTATTTATGGCTGAATCACAAAATTCTAATGTAAGAAAATACACAGAGAAAAGGAGACTTCTAGCTAAGACTGGCTTCTGTCTAGCAGCACCAGAGCCTCCCCTCTGATTTCTCCAACTGATACCTAACGTGAAGATGCACCTGAAGATGGAAAGTCTCAATAAGCATCAACTTCTCAAATGTACAGTCTTGGGGAAAAAAAAAAAACCACAAGTGGTTGAAAATGCAGCTTTTCATTCCACTATTTACTGGCTGAGTGATCTTAGTTTTCTCACCTGCATGGAGATAACAGAAACGATTTCATACCCTTGTTCTAGGGATCATAGAAGATAATGCCTGTGAAGCACCATGCATGGCACACAGTAAGTACTCAGCAGATGTTAGCCATTAGTAGTAGGACGTGTATGGGTCTAAGGTTATTGTTGTTGTTATCACAAAATGGGGTTTTTCCTATTGTCCTGGAATTGTAGCAGATGCATAAAGTGATGGCACAAAATGTTCCAGATTTACTGAAAAATGCTGGCTTCGGTCATCCCTGCCTGCCACCCCAGCCATCCTACTAACAATGCAGTATAAAGAAAGAAGCATTGCTTCTCAGACAGCATTCCGAAAAGAGGCTATAACCTTCCCTTCCTCAGGAGGATGCCTGACGTTTCTCTTCCCTAAAGCTAAGGGAGGGAGAGTCTAAAAAAATTCTACCTAGTCAGGGGGCTCCCAATATCCCTTTTGTCATTAACTAAGAAATAATGATCATCTTTCCTCTTCAATTGGGGCATTCAGTGTGCTCCTTTGATAAAGAAATGGTAGATCTGAGGAAGAAGGTAGCCAAGAAGCTTCTTAAATTTCCATTGTTTTCATATCAAAGACATAAAAATTTTCCATGAGTTTGGTGGATACCACTTAGGGGTGGTTATACTTTTTTCATTTCACCTTAATGAAAACTTCTACCAACCATATAAAAGCATCCCAGCTATAAGAAGCTGCTGGGTGGACTGCCTTTCACTGGAGGCAAAGGAAACAGGTCTGCTTTCTCAAATCCAGGGATCTGGAGAGTGGGCAGGCCTAATCTCTTCCATGGTTCTTCAAAGAGATCATAAGAGAGCCAGTTAGAGAAAACCGGCCACACAGACAGTGTCAACAGCCAGCTGGTGCCAGCTGGAGAAGCAGAAATAACCGTCAAAGACAGAACTTGCCTTCTGCTCTTGGGCCGCTCCGCCTTTCCACACAAATCTCTGAAAGAGAAAGCATCTCTAGAATCTAACTCTGGCCTGATCTGGGAGTAGACTTGGGGACTTAAAGAGCTTTGATATGTACAAAAAATTAAAATTTTAAACTAAGCATATGTTAGGCACCAGAATAAATCACTTTTAATAACCAAAGGTGTGTGAAACATTGCAGAATCTGGGCAAAATGTCATCAGGGAAGCCACCAACCAGTGGTACGGATGGGAGATAATAGGGCATGTTTATTTCAAAAAATAGTTTTATAATTTTTCTCAAATGGGTTGAGATTCTTCAGTAATGTATAGCTGATGATGATGATGATATTAGTTATAGGGCTGATGGAGCAAGATTAAAAAGAAAATACCGGCTTCAAAGAGAAGTGATAGGAACCACTGAAAGCAAGTAAGGAAAGGGAAGTGAAGCAGCTTGTTTGGCTGGGTGCAGGGGGGTGCCAAGAGAAGCTTCCAGATATGCAGAAAGCATAAGAGAGGGCTCCACACTCCCACCATGGTCTCTTGTAATCTTACCTTCTCTATAATTCTGATCTATAATTCTATCCATATTACTACAAATGACTTGATTTTGTTCTTATCAAAGAACAAAAAGAATGAGCAAAGCCTTTGTTACATTTGAGACAATATAAAGTGGCTGAATTTATAAATTACTGGTATCCCCAAGGGTGAAGAGAAAACGAAAGGATTAGAAAACTAATAAAATCATAGATTAAACTTTCTAAAGTCTAGCAAGAAATCCAGAGATTCAGATACAGGAGACTCAATGATTCCTGTAGGCAGATAAAAAGCAAAAAAGTCTTCTCTATGTCAAATAATAGTCAGATTGTATAAAGTCAATGATAAAGAATGAATCCTAAAAACATCGAGAGAAAAGAATCTAGTCAGTTAGAAAGGAAACCCCATCAGACTAGTGGCAAATTTCTCAGTAGTAACCTTATAGTTCAGAAGACAAGGAATGATATATTCAGAAAGGCTGAAAGAAAAAAACCCAAGAATACTACATGCAGCAAAATTATCCTTCATAAATAAAAGGGAAATAGCCTTTCCCAGAAAAGAAAATGTTGAGGAATTCATCTCCATTAGACCAGCCCTACAAGAAATGTTTGAGGAGTCCTAAACCTGTAAGGAAAAGGACATTTTATCACAAAAACACAGAGTATAATCTCACTGAAAAAGCAATCACACACAAGGAGGAAGAGAAAGGAGGCAAATGGTACCACTGCAAAAATCCACCAAATCACAATGGCAAAAAATAAAAGAAAAAGAAAGGAACAAAAATATACATACAACAACCAGAAAATAATTAATATTATTATAGGAATAAAACCTTATAATCAATAAAAATTTTTAATGTAAATGAATTTAATTCTCCTCTTAAAAGATATAGAATAGCTGAATAGATAAAAAAGATTAAATTATATGCTGCATATAAGATACTCACCTTACCAGTTAAAAACACAGGCTAATAGTAAAGGAATAATAAAAGATATTATATACAAATGGAAACCAAAGTCAAACATGAGTAGTTATTCAGCTATTCTTATATCAGATAAAGAGATTTTGAGTCCAAACACAGAAAGACAAAGAAGGTCAATATATAATGTTAAAGAAATCAATCTAGCAAGAGAATATAATAATTTAAAATATATATGCAGTCAGCAATGGAGCACACAGATTTACAAAGCAAACATTGTTAGATCTAAAGAGATAGATTGCAATACAGTAATAATGGGGGAATTCAATACCCCACACTCACTATGAGACAGAAAATCAATAAAGAAACACTGAGTTTAAACTGCACTTTAGACCAATTGAACATTTATATTTTATCCAGTAAATGTAAAATATACATTCTTTTCACCAGCACATGAAACATAGCTATTATTAAAAAGACAAAAGTAATGAATGTTGGTGAGGATATGGGGGCAAAGTAACTCTTATACAGTGTTGGTGGAAATGTAAATTATTATGGCCATTATGGAAAATTGTATGGTTGGTATGGACATCAAGAAACTAAGAATAGAACTACCATGTGATTCAGAATCAGACTACTGGGGCATTTACCCACAGGAAATGAAATCAGAGCAATGTCTGCACTCTCATGTTTACTCTAACACTATTCATAATGCAAAGATATAGAATCTATTTAAGTATCCATCAACAAATGAATGAGTATACAAAAACGTGGTATGTATACTCAATGGAACACTATTTGGCCATAAATAAGAACAAAATCAAGTCATTTGTAGTAATATGGATAGAATTATAGATTGTTATCTTAATCAAATAAGGCAGGCATAAAAAAGACAAATGTCCATGTTTTCATTTATATTTGGAAGCTGTAAATTTTGACCATATAAAGGTACTGAGTAGAAAGAAGATAACAGAGACCAGGAAAGGAGACTAGGGGGAATGGGAGAGGATGAAGAAAAGCAGGTTAAAGGGTACAAACATACCATCAAATAGAAGTAATAAATTTAATATTTAATAGGACAGTAGGGTGACCGTAGTTAAATAAAAATGTATTGTATTTGAGTGATAGATGCTCTAAATAACCTAACTTGATCATTATGCATTATATATGTAAATATGTAACAAAGTTTCACATGTAACCCATACATTTATACAAATAAAATAATAATTTAAAAATCATTTAATGCAATACCCCTATATTAATAAAGGATTAAAAGGACATGATAATTTCAATAGATGCAGCAAAAGCATTTAAGGAAATCTAACATTCATGATAAAAATTTCTCAACAAAATAAGAATAGAAAGGCATCCATGGCTCAGCATCCATAGCTCAGTGGTTAGGGTGCCAGCCACATATACTAGGACTGGTGGGTTCAAACCCAGCTTGGGCCTGTTAAAAACAAAGAAACAAACAAACAAAAAATTATTTGTGCTCTGTGGCAGGTGCCTGTAGTCCCAGCTACGAGGGAGGCTGAGGCAAGAGAATCACTTGAGCTGAAGAGTTTGATGTTGCTCTGAGCTAGGACATTATGCACTCTACAGAGGGTGACAAAGTGGGACAGACAGAAAGAAGGAAGGAAGGAAGGAAAAGCATCCATGAAGAACCTACAGCTAGCATCATACATAATGGTGAAAGGCAGACTATTTCCCCTGAAGATCAGGAAAAAAATATGTTAGTAAAAGTGTACTAAGTTTCAGGAAGGCAGGAAGAATAAATTATAATAATCCATTTTACAGGATGGTGACCATGGTTAATAGATAAGGACTGACAATTAAGTTCAAGAACTTGCTACTATCCACTTACATTAACAGCACTGTACGAACAACTGGGTAAGGTTTCATGACCTTGGTATATCAGTGTCTCACAGCAGTGCTAATGTGATGTGTGGCAGTGTCTTGCTGAGTGGCATTCATTATCATTGTTGCAAGAATGTCAGAGCTTGAATTAGAGCAATTAAAATGTATTACATTTCTTGTTAAACTTGGCAGGAATGGAGGTGAAATCAGGCACATGTTAGTCCAAGTTCATAGGGATAATGCCATGAAGAAAGAGCTGTCATCAAAATGTTAAACTGAATAAATGTTTTTCTGGGGGGGAGAAAAAGTATCACAAGTGAAGAGAGGTCAAGGCAGCCAGGAATGAGCAGAACTGATGAAAACATTGCAAAAATTTGTCCAATTCTGTGTCAAAATTGTCAGCTGACTATGAGAAGCATAGTAGACCAAATAAATATCATAGAAAAATAGGAAAATCTTAACTGACGATCTTGGCATGAGAAAGGTGTGGTTCTTGCATCATGACAATGCACCAGCTCACACAGCAGTATCTGAAAGGGAGTTTTTAGCCAGTAAACATATAACTGTGTTGGAACACCCTTCCTACTCTACTAACCTGATCTGGCCCCCAGTGACTTTTTTCCATATCTAGA
>CAUYQV010053217.1:0-31939 GCA_963574575.1 Galagoides demidoff | reverse complement strand
GAAAAAAAGCATTAATATTCCTTTATTCTTTTTCCTAGAAATTTTATAGTTTCAAGTCTTATGATTTATATCTTTAATTCATTTTAAGTAGATTTTGTGTTTATTGTGAGATAAAGTTACAATTTCTCTTTCTTTCTCTCTCTCCCTCTTCTCTTCTCTTCTCTTCTCTTCTCTTCTCTCCTCTCCTCTCCTCTCCTCTCCTCTCCTCTCCTCTCCTCTCCTCTCCTCTCCTCTCCTCTCCTCTCCTCTCCTCTCCTCTCCTCTCCTCACCTCTCCTCACCTCTCCCCGCCCCTGCCCACTCCTCTCTTCTCCTCTTTTTCTTTTCTCTTCTTTTCTTTCTTTCTTTGACAGAAGTTCACTCTGCTGTCCAGGCTAGAGTACCCTAGTATCAGCCTAGTTCACAGCAACCTCAAAAACTTGGATTCAAGTGATCCTCTTGCCTCATCCTCCCAAGTAGCTGGTGCTACAAGCATCCACCACAGTCCTCAGCTAATTTTTTTTTTCTATTTTTGGTAGAGACGGGGTCTCACTTTTCTCAGTCTGGTCTCTAACTCCTGAGCTCAAGGAATCTTCCTATCTTGGCCTCCAGGAGTGCTAGTATTACAGGAGTGAACCTCATTTCTATAAAGTGATCAATCTTCTCAGGGCAATAAAATAGTTTTACTATTGATTATTTACTGAATGAATAAAATTTTCAGTCAGCTTTATTCAAACCTTTGATTATAATTGATGTAAAAAAAATGGATATGGTCCATAGTTTCAAGATTTTCCAAAGTCTAAATGGGGATGAATAGCATTCTATAACAATTCTCAGAGAATAAGGAGTTAATTTCTTTTTCTTCCATATAAAAGCAATGGGGCTTCATAAAAAGCAGAGAGAAGTGTCATGTGGATTGAGATAAGTAGAAAAAGATTTTTTGGGAAAAGTGATTTTATAAGTGGTATATACTACTTTCATTTCTACTTTAAACCCCAAGTGCTAATCAAAGACCAATTTTTGGTAGCTTCATATGTATTAGCACACAACTCTTGTTTAGAAAGATTGACATCTGATTGAGCCACTACATCACTATGATATTTCATACTCTTTCTTACTTTTTCTTAGAAGCAATTTCATTCATTGAATTCAAATAATAATTGAATGCTCACTATGTGTTATGCATTGGTGAGAAGAAAAGCATTGAGTTAAACACTCAAAAATTATTGCCTTTATAGAGTTTACATTCTAAAGAGGGAAAATAGAAAACTTACAAAACTATATAAGTAAAATATAAACAGAGGATAGTATAGTCTAACTCCCAATGTGTTCAGTCAGAATAGCAAGAAGGATGGAGTTGTCCTTAACTGAAACAGGGAACACTGTCAACTGGGCTGTTTAGGAAGAAGACCAAGTGTTTGATTTATAGGCAATGTGTACCTGACTTGACTCAAAGTTTAGTATTTTTAATGATGTTGAAACATATATTGTTATGTCTAAGTGCCAAACATCACAATGTATTGCAATGCCATTATTTTGTAGAAGAATTAGTAAATAAATATAATTGAATTAGTATTATTATTTAGGCAAATAATATTTTATTCTTCAGAAATGTGCTCCAAAGTGGGAAAAGTCCATTTTATAGATTTTATTAAAATGGTTCTCCCATAAGTCACCAATGACCTTATTTTAAAATTGGTTGTCAGAATACGTCATACCTGGCCTCTTAGCAATGTCCTACCACTGTTGGCCAGTCTTTCCACAAACTGTTCTCTTCTTAGGCTCCTTGGACCCTGTGGTCTTATTTTTCTGTCTCTTCTTTCTTCTTTTAACCCTTAAACACAGTTGATCTTGGACAGTTCTGCCCTACCGTTTTTCAAATCTGTATTTTATCACGAAAAATTATCCCTATTTCCAGTATCGACTGTCCCCCCCACATACAGATTTCTTACATATTATATCTCCAGCACTGCCCTCCACTCTCTATCCAAAAGTCTTGTATCCAATTGCCTATTTTACATCTATTTTTGTCCAATTCATTTCATGGTTCAGGTCCCAGTTTAAGTGTCATCTCTTCAGTGCCATATACACTAACTGAACACTATATCTAAAACAGGCTTTTGCTCACAGCTTCTATTCTAACACATTTCTATTCTTAAATTCCACGTTAAGTGTGTGCCACTTTCCTCGGTTTGCCCTTTTAAAAATCTTTATGAAAGATGTTAATGACTTTGTTTTATACATGTATTCCATGATAATCTCAGCACTTAACACATTGAGTGCAGTGATTATGGGTGAGCATTAAGCAAATATTTGTTGTGTGAATGGATTTTTAATTCATCTCAAAGACACCTGCTAATCATTCTCCAATGGGAGTGTACTTGGTAAATGACAGTCACATAGTTTTAAAGAGAATTTTATAAAACCTAATAGACAGTTTCAGAATAGAAGAAAGAAAAAGAGTCTCAACTTCAAACACTGCTTTAATTTTTTAATGCTTTTCAGAGGACAACAAAACCTAAAATAAAATGGCAACACTTGTGTTTACAATGTTTATTCAACAAACCAGATTTTTTAAGATTCCATGGCCACTTCATGTAGCCTAATTGTTTCTAAGTCACAATACTTGACTAACTATAGATAAAAGCATAACATGAGAAGCTTTGGTTTTGTTTAATTTACATTTAACATTTTATACAAAATGGCATCGCCATCATCTACAGTATCTTCCCCAATCCCAATTTTCCTAACACAGAAACAATGGAAATAAGATGTGAACAAAGTAAGAATATGCATCATAATATTCCTGTTCTATATGCTGATTAATCATTTTAACCCCCCATACAAATGATTCCATGTTAGTTGATTAGAAAAGTCTCCAGTAAATACTTTTGAATATCAAAAAAAATTTCTCTTATGAATAGTTTGTGTTGTCATTGTTCATTTAAATCGTTTTAAAATCTGAGCTTTATAAATTGAAGTTTCTGATGATTCAAAACAAAGCAACAGTGAAATTCCTTTATAAACAGGATAGTGGCACAGATGGGGAGGAAGCTTTGCTTATCTCGGTGGTCCTCAAATGTATGTAAAAATTATCCTAGGAGTTCTTTAAAATATTAACGCCTGGATACCAATACTATGAATTTTCTAATTTCATATTGATATCTTTTATCTATATATATTTTTCATGTATCCATTAATGCATTTATGGGGTACATGTGCTGATTTTAAATAAAATTTGGAATACTTACATTAAACTAGTTAATATAGCCTTCACCTCATTTACTTAAGTATTATGTTAAGATATTTATACTCTATGCTTAATAGATTTGACATGTACCCTTGCAATATGTACCATAGGTGAGGTCCCACTGTTCACCCTCCCCCCATAAAACCTTCCCCCTCCCCTCCCAGAGCCCTCCTCTTCCCTCCTTCATCCTGGGCTATAGTTGTGATTTATCTTTCATATGAAAGTGTGAGTGATTATAAATTAGTTTCCTAATAGTACTGAGTACATTGGATACTTTTTCTTCCATTCTTGAGATACTTTACTAAGTAGAATATGTTCTAGCTCCATCCATATAAATGTAAAAGAGGTAAAGTCTCCTTTTTTAAGGCTGCATAATAGTCCATGGTATACATATACCACAATTTATTAATCTATTCATGGGTCAATGGGCACTTGAGCTTCTTCCATGACTTAGCTATTATGAATTGAGCTGCAATGAACAATCTGGTGCAAATATTTTTGCTGTAAAATGATTTTTGGTCTTTTGGATATATACCTAGTAGTGGAATTGCAAGATCAAATAGCTGGTCTCCTTTTAGACCCCTGAGTATTCTCCAACTCTAAGAATTTTGATTTAACATGCCTGGAATGAGCATGGGCCATCAGAAGTCGCTACTTGCAGGTTACTTCTAACGTACAGCAGGGTTGGGAACCACTGGCATAAGAAGAACATTTGTAAATACAACATTTAACTATCCAAAGGAAAAGCATTTTCTCTATCAAATATGTGCAATACATTTGAATATAATAAAATATATATTCTTTAACCTATTCTATAATCCAAAGTGAACCTGTAGGTTCACCACAAAAGGAAAGCTGCCTTCCCACATTCTCCAAGTAACGATGGAGACTTTACAAAGTCTTCCATAGCCTTTCTAATCTTTCAATGAATATGAAATTCTTCTTGGTTCCACTCTGATAAATTTGTAGGGTAAACTGTCCAAACACATTACTTGATTTTACTTTTCTAAGAAATAATAGCATGTACCTGGCTGTTTGCCATTCATCCGGAATATTAGAGTCAATTTTATAGGTGAAAATAACATCTGAGACTAAGTAATGTGACAGGGATGTCGATCATGAAAAATGATGTTAGATAAACTTGTACAGCAGTCTCCTTCAGAGTTTTCATTCTAATAAACAAAATGAAAAAGACCAAAGAGACATTAAGTTCTTTACAAGTGGCTCTTGTTATTACTTGACTTCAAATTCTACCCTCTATTTTCTTATATCCTACTATATATATGTAGACATTCAAAACTATCGTATATGTTAAAGTAAGCAACAATTTATTCTACACTCAGCTTATTTCCAGAAGTGTGATAATTAATTGTTGATGTGCTTCTCACGCATTGATATAAAGATATTAACTGCAATATTTTACACTTAAAGGAGAGTAGTCTAGCCTTGCTCCAAAGTGAGAAAATTTTGTCTTACAATTCTGACATCTTTCCATCGGAGCATCAGTGTCCTTTATTTAGAGACTCCTTCAAACGTCCTGTATCAGGCTATATTCCAGATCATTTCCCTGTAGGTTTTTTTTTTCTTTTTGTGTGTTTGAACAAAATATTTTTTTCTCCTTATCTTTTATAATCTCTTATTCATATGAAATGACAATAGCTAATATAATGTAATAATAATACTGATAACATGTCAACTGGCCATAAGGATCACAATATCTTGTGCATTTGTATCTCCAAAAATTAATTTCACATTTTCAAACTTCATGAAACCAGAATTATTAGGACATTTGAAAAAAACATTCAAAGATTTCAAATAGTAGTTTTCAGGTTTAAGCAACAAAGCAGCCTGAACTAATGAAGAAATCCCCCAACCAGAGGTAGCCCTCACACATCCTAATAATTTAGAAATGCTGGAAAATGGATTAAAACACTGATACGAAGCTGAGCTCAAATGAAAGGTTGAGTATAGTTGTCAAAATGAAGAAGAAACTTAAAACTCTAGAGGAAGACACATGGAATGATACTTTGACTGAGAGAGGTCAACTGGAACATGGCCTAACAAGAAGATAATACATTAACACCCATTTGGGGGCATTAAGAAATGTATTTGGCAATGTGGCCTCATGGGCAACAGAGACTTGAAGGAAGGTTTTAGTTCCTGCGAGTAAGACCTGGAGACAAGATTGGGAAAACTACAGAGGTGATTGCTTCACATCACCCACTGGACCGTGAAGCAACAATTCATGCTTGTACTGTTTGACAAAATATTGTGTACCCAACAAAACTGCTAACCTTTATACACACAGCATAGACCATAAATGCACTTCTTAAAGACCCTCTACCATTTCTTGATTACAAAGCTTTCCTGTAAATGGTCAGAATTTGAATGGATAGAAGCACACCCACCAGTATTCCAGGCACTCATATGTCACAGCTGCTAGTAATTATCATTAAAATGAAATTGTCTATTGTTAAAATAGCCATTTAGAAAACCTTATGTCTTGTGACCTTTATCAGAGATGAAAAGCACTTGTGATGTGAACAGGTGCTGTAGCCACAAGAGATATATTAGAAATAAGATAGACATGCTATTTCTACTCATTGAATTTGCTTTGTCAAGAGGCCAGAACTAGGTTAAGAATTTAAAAGTTCTTGTTTGGGGCATGGTGGAACATAGAAAAGAAGGTGCCAAGTACCTAAATCATAGGAAGTGGTACTTACATATGGGAATATTTGTTTTGTTTTGTTTTTTCCAATTAGTTTACTGAATTTACTTGCTTAAGTCTTTGGTTCCCTCTATCACATAACTTCATTATTCTCCGTCATTGCACCTTGATGGTTAATCTTATGTAATTTATTATTGATTTTAATGTTAATATGTTCATATATCAATGAACACTGTATACATAGTATTATTGAGGACAGTTGTAAACACACAGAATTTTTGAATAGATGATTTTAACTAATGCACTGGGAAATTTTTTTCTAGGATGGAAGTATAAGAAAGTTATAAGCAATTTTATTTGATAAAGGAATATAGATGCAACGGCTTTTATTATGGTAAATTTGCAATCATTCTTGGCTGACCCTTCCCTTCTCTGTTAGTGTAGAACAGGAGGTCTTGGCATTGAATGCTATGTCGAGAAGAGTGAGATCAGCCAGTTGGCACTGAGAATTTAAACATAATCACTCTTTTGCATATTACAGTGGGCCAATGGGAAGGGAGCCAATGTGACAGGCTTTTGAGTGTCTTGGCCAGGACCCAAAGCCTATCTGGCTTTGAAGTATAGATTTGAAATGCTCAGATAAGATTGGGCAGGAAGCAGTGATGGTTATTATCTCTTGGGTGGAGGACCACAGATTCTACGTATTCATATGCTGGCTTCTCTTACTATAATTCATATCAAAAAGGGTGTCTATAAAGAGTAAAGGTATACGTTGACCTAATATTATTATCTAAATAAGCTGAAACTTATGGGTACAGTGCATATATTAGTGGTTTCAAGCTATTTTTAAAACAGAGGCAACATAGGCAAGACAAAATTTGCAATTCTTAATCATATGAACTGTGATGTAATTGTCTGATCCCACTGTGCTGTTGAAATTTTCAAGTCAGCACAAAGCTATGGGGTTTGCAACACACAGCCTCCTCTCACTTGTCCTGGCCACTGTTGTGAGCCATTTGTTCTTTGTTAATCTTTTGACTCTAACTTAATTGTTCTTTGAACTACACACCTGAGCTTAAAGCCTCTGTCTTTGACTTTGGCTCCATTCCTGGATTGCACTAGTCATCTCCTCCAAGCTCTCAACTCTCACACACACTCACCCCAACCCACACCCACCAGGAGCCTCAGGTTACCCCAAATGGGCCCTGTCCTAGATCAACCAGCTCTCCTCCTGACCCATCCCATGCTTCTGCAACTGGATGGAGACAGATGCAGATGCTACTCAGGCTTGGCATGACTCAGGCCCATTACAGGGCCCTGGATAATACGTAATATCACACATTGTAACTGTATTTCCACTTTAATAGGTTGGCCTAATATATTTTTGACCAAGGGACCACTATTTACCTTGAAGTTTAATGGATCAGGTTTCACCTAATAAATTTTATGTAAATCCTGTGAGCATTACCTTTTCTCTGGATCGTCCAATTTACTCTCTTTCCAAGTTTGGTCTTGCCTTTTACCTTTATTGCCTCCTCTCATTTCACCAACTCACCCACTCGACTGCTATATGACATGAGGTCATAACTAAAAGCAGTCTTCATGCCACAAAGCTTCTTAGGTACTTGGCTACCTAACAGATCTTATCTTTAGGATTGCCTCCTCACTCAATATGTTTGAGTCACATTGCCCTGTATATATTGCTTCTCTAAAACTCTGAGATTATTCCCAATTTAAAGTCTGTTGCCCAGGATGCTCTTCTTCCAGGTATTCACATAGTGGCCTTCTGTTTACCACTTATGTCAGCTCATTGACCTTGAAAATCACAACTTGGTCTCCTTTCCAGCCATGCTCCCACCTTAAATTGTCTGTCTATCAGGGATATGTCCTTTGCACTATTTATCACTATTTCAAATCTTGATTATGTGTTTATGGTTTTATTGTATATCTTCCCCAGTTTGAATGTAACATCTTCAAGGGCAGAACATTTTATGGCTGGTTGTCCACATTATCTCCTCTAAAGATGGTGACCAGAACATAAATTATTCTCAGGATATTTTTATTGATTGAATAAACAAATAATGAAAATCACAAAGTCAAAAGAGATTGGAGGAGCTTAAACGAGTGTTTAATGATTTTGTTCCCATTATACTCTTTAGGTTTGATGATATAAGCAAATTATTAATTCAGATAAAGCATGGTCTCTTGTATTCTACAATACACTGGTCAGTTTATTATGTAAATAATAATTTAAAATGAGGTGGGATCTCACCTAATGTGCCCATTGTGAGGGTATATAACACATTCCCTGGGTGAGGGGCTCCTTTACAAATGGGACTTTACCCTGGAACTGAGAACAATGTAACATAAAAATTTGTATCCTCATTTTAATTTGAAATAAAAAATAAATTTAAAAAATACACTGACAAAGATAAATATAAGTTATTAAAATGGTGAAAAATTTAGGATGAAGAAAATTTAGGCAGATCTTTAAATTATTATTTCACAAATCCTCATTGCAGAAAATGCATTTGACTTAGGGCAGGAAAATAGCCTTGCAAGAATACAACAAACCTTGCAAAAATAACTATGACTAATTTCTCACTGTTTGCCAACTATACGTCCACACATAAGTATAAGTCACATTCACTTTTATGTGTTTAAATAGATTTGAGACGTTCTAAAAATGTTCAAGATACAATGTTAGCCACTGGTCTTGGAAATACTATGGAAGGCTGTGATCAAAAGATTTCTTTCCTGATTTCATCTCTGCCGTAGAACCAGCCCTATGATCCCTGAAAATTTGGTTAACCTTTTGATTCTCTGCTTCTAACAAATTTTTGTTTCTCTTCTAGGTTTAATCAAGATGCAGATAGATATTTATACATTCATTCATTCACATATTAATTCATCCATCTAGTCCATAAATATTTATTTTTCCCAGGTGCTTATCACAGGGCTAGGTACTATGCCATGGCAAAAAGAGATCTGATCATTTCACTCTGTAGTCCTGTGAGTCTGTGTGTGTCATTACAAGTTTCTATATCTTAGATTCATCATCTTTAAAATGAATGCAACAATACATACCTTTTTCTGATGAGTGGTGAGGTTGATATGTGAAAATTTTTTTTTGTTTTAAGTATGAAGTTTCACAAAAGATCCTTATTCCATTGGTGACCTCTGAGTTAATCTAAATTTTAGCACTATAAAATAGTTCTGTTATGCTGTAGTGAAGATTAACTATAATTAATTAAATATTTCCAAATGGTAATTGTGCTGTGAACTAAAGATTTATTCCCAGATCTTGAGATTATTGCTGTTTTTATTAGCATTTTAACTGAATTTTTCTTTGTTGCATACATGTCAAGAAACACTGGTGTTTATTTGTATTATTTATGAGGTGTTTAAGAAGGTTTGAGCTCAGATATATAACTCTTAGGAGAAAAATACCCAAGATAGTAAAAACCTAATATAAAAATGATGAAGAAAGGTGAGTAGTTATTGTATTAAACTGTAGTGTTCATTTTGAAGTGAGTTCAACATTTCTCTTTGAATTTATGACTGAGGTTTATGGCCTTTATATTAATCATACAGTGCTTTGTTGGAATCAGCAAACTTCAAAATGACATAATTTTATATTTCATTGTATCAGATTGATTGACAAGCTTCAGGCGTTAAAGAAGAAATCGCTGTCACAGAGCAGTAGTCTCTATGATCTTCCTCATTAAAAATAATACTAAATACACTGAGTGCTTTACGTGTCTCAGGCTTTGTTCTACGTAATTTTCATTTGTTAACTCAAAGAACTCTTCAATGAGCTCTATGAAACGAGTTCAATTATCATTCCCATTTACTATGAATCGTTGAGAGGTCATGGAATTCACATAAGAACACTCAATGAAAGAGCTATGATTTCAACAAGGCACTCTGTTTTGGAGTACTTTTTTTGGCCCCATACCCAGCTTTACTGAGGTGTAATTTGCAAATAAAACTTGTATCTATTCAAAGCATACAATGTGACAACTTGGCACATGAAAATATTATATGATTACCACATCAAATTAATTATTATTTCTATAATCACACATCATTACCATTGTGTGTGTAGGGAGTAATGAGGATATTTAAGGTCTATCTTAGAAAATTTCAAGTCACCATGTTGTGCATAACATCCCCAGAAGTTATTTAGCTTATAAGTGAAAATTTGTATTCCAATAATCTCAGAGGTCTTTCTGGATTTCCAAATCCATGTTAGTGGTTTCTCCTTTGACAAGCATAATTTGTCAGCTTTATGATGCCATCGGTCATTTCTACAGATGTACCTACATAATCCAATGTCCTGAGATATAATTTTAGGTATCTATCTTTAGAAGATATATCTTCCTTTTTTTCCTCCTAGCAACGAATACAGTTCTTTGTATACTGATGTATGCAATAAACATTTTCCAGCAGGGGAAAAAAAAAGTGTTTTGTTTTCTTTTTTTACTAAATGGTTCATTCAAGCTGGAAGATACTTTACTTCTGAAAAAAATCTCTTGGAAACATTTCCCCTTAGAAAATTTTCTTTCAGTTTGAATCTCTTGTTCACAGTTACATAAAGACAATCACTATGGCCTACAATAAAAAATAAATGGCTACCTTTTCTTCTTGATGGAGTGGTTAAAGAATTACTCCCATAATATTATTCAGTTCTATAATACTTCTGAGTTAAGTACTCTGCCAAGCTCTAGCTCTTCAGTTAAAATCTTAAGTGAAAAGATGGGAGAGGGAAGTGGATTAAGAAAATGTTCAAGGTAATTTGTAAAGAAGAGCTTAATGACCAATTTTTTAAATCTCATTATGTCATTGTATTTTAGGAGTGAGTAATACTACTCTGTGGGTATGTATGTATGTACTGTGTGTGTATGTACATACCACAATTTACCTATTTATCTATTATGAACACAGGTTATTTCCATATGTGGGCTAATGTGAATAATGCTTTAAAAACAAGATTGCTAGTGGGGAGTGACTTTGGGTAATTCCTGATAAAGAATACTAAAGTTTATACCTGCTAGTTCTACACTATCTGTCTTTATAGATGTTATTTATTACAATTAGGATCGGAAAAGCAAAAGCCTTGAAATAAACTCTATTTTAATAGGAAATAGACACTATTTATGAAATATTTATGATGTTCAGACATTGGGCATCGTGTAAGACAGGAGGAAACCCTACCATTTGTGATGATATGGGTGAACTTGCAAGACATTATGCTAAGTGCAATAAGCAAGGCACAGAGGCAACGCTGATAACCACACTAACATGAGATATTTAAGACTTAGAACAACAGAAAATAAAGTGGTGGTTGCCAGGTAATGGGTATTCAGTGTGTATACAGTTACAATTGTACAAAATGACTAACTTCTAGGTATCTGCTACACAACATAGTGCTTATAACTAATGATAATATATCAAGTACTTCAAAATTTACTGAGATAAAAATATGTTAAATATTCCTATCACAAAACGTTTTTAAAGCAAAGGAGTATAAAAAAAATTGTGATGGATATGTTCAGTACATACTGTGTTAATGACCTCATGGGTGTGTGCCTATATACAATTTCTTCAAATTGCATACATTAGATGTACTGTTTTATATATGAGCCATTAACTCCATAAATGTGTACTTTCATAAATCATGTTTTATAAATAGTCATAAATAAATAAAAGTTTAAAAAGCACCATTACAAATATTTAAGATAGAAAAAAATCTATTCTCATTTCATAGAAAAAGAAACTAAAGCAATCATAACATAGGAAAAAATTCTAGTGAATACAAATAAACACTATGCAGCATTTAATCTCATTGTGTATGCAAATTTACCTTTGAATAGTTAAATCACAGTTTTTTGAGATCATGGAACTCCTAGTATGTGATGGACTGGAATTCAAACACAGATTGTGCTGACACACAAACCCTTACTTATAACCACTTTGCTGTAAACTAAACACAATAAAAAATTTTCCTCTATACCCCCAGCATCATATCTACCATATGTGAACACATGTTTTCTTTCTTCTTTATTAGAGAACAAGAGTTTAGGGACATATGAATGAAAACTATTAAGGAAACAACCTTCTCATCAGTGTCCCAGAGGTTATAAACAACACTTAGCTCTAGGCTGGAAAAGATGAGCCAGTGATGCGTGCTACTGAAGCTGAGGTGTTTCTTTACAACATTTCTCTCTATGACAATCTTGGTCAGCTGCAGGAAAATTACATCAGCCTGGAAAAAATGGAGTTAGCTACAAAAATTCACAAGTGATGGAGTTATGTGGTGAGAAAGAGAGAACTACTGAATTATTATTGAAAATAAGTAACCCTGTGAGAGAAATGAGAGAGGACAACTCAGGCACCTGTTTAGCCAAGAGAAATTGGGAAGTGCCCTTCAGAACAGGGGGGAATTTCAACTCTGAAGCTGGTAAATAATGGAGACATATTTCAACTATTTGGAGGCTGAGCTTTCCTTGTGCCTACTATGGGAAGGCCTCCAAGTCCCATGCTGTCTTCTTCCGTGGATGCACTTAAAATCTTCCCAACTGTCAGTAGAGGAAATTTAGAACGTGGGAAGTTCTCTCTCCCATTGGCTTATCAGACTATGCACATTTTTAATTAATAAACAAACATATTTTAACACCTAGTCTGTGCCAAAGCACTAAAATGACAGATGAATATATAAATAAAAGAAAAACAGTGCTTGAGCTCACAAAACTACTAATCTGAGAATCCGGTCAGCAGAAGGGAAGATACAGGGAGTACAGGACAAGTAACATATGCGACGAAATATGGTTGGGTCTGTAATGAAGGACCATGTAAACCATTTGCAAAACAAATAGATATCATTTCATTAAACTCCAAATCCTCCCTCCTTCATAAACTACTAATACTAACATAGGTCTCGGTGGACTAGGTTTATGTCTTCATTTTCCTCTTGCTGAATAGACCTAGGATATTGGTCAAGCTTTTGTGTATGTGCCTATGATTTTTTCACATGAAGGTTATAAGCTGGAAAAAAAGAGGTAGTGAGTTCAAGAGTGAGATCAAAGTTGGCGGACAGAGTACAAGTGTGACAGATGTCACCAAGCAATGATAGCTTCCAGCAGCACCAGAACTCCTCGGGATCATCTGGATTGACTGCCCTCCTGGCGATTGGGTAAGCACAGGGGAACAACTTTCATTTAAAAAGCTGAGGGTAGAATTAGATACTAATCAAAGTGCTCTGAAGTTCATAACCAGCCAGAGAAAAACTATTGAGTCCTGCTGTTATGACTAATACTTTGTAAATGCATTTTATCTCTCAGTGTAAATACTTGCATTTCAAACTGGAGTGGGACAAGTGAAATAATAAAATGTAAGAGCGGGATTGCAGGCACTGGTCTGGGCTATGTTGAGAATTTTCTTTTCCCCTTGTTTATTGTTTGTATCTCCCTCTCCTCTAGCATCGAATACTGCTAGCTCATTCTTCACCACTCAAAAACTACTCCCTACCCAACTTTGTAAGAGGCCATCTTTTCATGTCAAGGACTGTGTGCGTCTAAGACTTACAGTGGTTTGGAAGAGTAGATGTAGCAAGCCTGTTAAACTCAATACAATTCTTCAAAACATGTTTCATTTGACAATAGCCCCATTTTATTTTAAAATAGCTCTTAAGATGTCAGCAGAGATAGTTATAAGAAGGAAGGTGACATTATTTATATCTCATTTTCCCTCAGTCTGATGATAGTACCTGGCCAGAAACTTCCTCTCCCAGTGAGGAAGAAGAACAGAAAGCAAATTTGTCCCTGTGAGTTACTTGGGTTGCCTTGGAAACAATTGTGGTGCCTGACAGGAAGAGTTTTATCTTTAGAGAGTGATAGCATCATTCAATATAGTGGTTATAATTTATCAAGAGAAGAAAGTAAGGCAGAAAAAATGAATTTTATTTTACATTCTGGGAAAAGGATATGGTTTAGATTGAAAAATTCAGTCACAGGAAGAGAGGAGGAGGACAATTCTCTCTGAATGGACCCGTGAAAATGTGCTCTGCAGACATCTCGGGAGAGACGGTACTCAGAGTATTCACTGAAGCCAATTTTCCCTCCATTGGGGATAAAGTATAGGAAAAACTTTGTTTCATTACAGGTAAAATGTAAATAGCATCAAGAATTCTAGTTTTTGAGAAACTGAAACTCCTAAGTGAATATTATAAAAGTAATGAGTTCTTTTCTCAGGGAAAAAAAGTATGTGTGCTACCTATGGGAACATCTATGTCACTGTAAGAATAGGTAAATATTAACAGTGATTGAATATTCATAAAAATTCTAAGAATTAGAACAATGAAGCATAGAAAGGTAATGTAACTTGTTCAAGGACACACAGATGGAGCAGAACTTTCGGGGATTCCCACTAAGTCAACTTGGCTACAGGGATCAAGTTCTCAGCCCACTATTACCTAGCGTATTGTTAATAAAACATACAGGGAGTTAGATCTTGTCCCAATATAAGGAAAGTGTCTATTATAATCAACTGTCTCACCATAGAAGGAATAGTTCATTCAGAATTCAGCTCAAAAATTTTGGAAGCAGTTCAACAAGAATATGATTCTCTACAGCAGAAGCTGGCAAGCTTTCTCAGAAAAGTGCTATGTGGTTTATATTTTATGGTTTCCAGATCATATGATCTGTGTCACAACCACTCATCTGTACAGTTATAGAGTAAAAACAGCCATAGACCATACATCATTGGATGAGTGTGACTTTGTTCCAATGAAACTTTATTTATGGGTGCTGAAATTTCAATTTCATGTAATTTTCATATGTCGCAAAATATCATTCTATTTGCTCTTTTTCAACCATTTGACAATATGAAGGCAATTCTTGGAGAGACAAGAAAAAATAAAGAGCTAAATTTCTAAATTTGTGAATTGATTCTTTTATACTGTGGCAGAACTTCTTTTCGAAATCATGCGTCTCAATTTTTTTGAACAAAAAGTTAAAAAGGAAAATTATACTAGAAAGCCAGTAACTCAAGAATTTCAAAACTATTGTGCTTTGTCAGTTGCCAAGTCAATGAAAGTACTCATTCTTTCAAAATGAATTCACTGAAATACCTACTATGAGTTAAAGACTATACTAGGAATTCGACATTATTAGTGAACTAGAAATAACTTCTACCTTCTCAGACTTTAAAGTGTGGTAAGGAGTTGGTGTAGGCGGGTACACAAAAATTAAATGTCACACACACACTAACTTACATATCATGTTAACTCCAATAACATAATCGAGCAAGTTTCAGTCAAGCAATATAAATATGCACTAGAGATATGCTATATAACATTGTACCTAGAGTCAACAAAAGTACATTGCATCCTTAAAAATGCTTTAGGAGAATAGACTTCATGTTAAAAGTTCTTACCACTGGAAAAATTAGAAGTAAAAAGGAAAAATATAGTGGGTGGTGCCTGTGACTCAAAGGAGTAGGGTGCCGGCCCCATACGCCAGAGGTGGTGGGTTCAAACCTGGCCCCAGCCAAAAAAAAAAAAAAACTGCAAAAAAAAAAAAAAGAATATATATATATATATATTGCCCTTAAAAGCAATCATTCTCTCTGTCCTATATTGATTTAGATTACCCTTTTCAGGAAGCTATCTCAGTGGTGAGGATACTGATAAACCAGCTCTAGGGAGATATAAAGTACTCATTTGCAGTGCTTGCCAATTTTCCTGGTGTAAATATTCCCACCCCTGCTGATTTCAAGTTCTCAGCATAAGGTCATTAAATGCAGAGTTGAGAAGAGATGTGCACAAGTGCCTCTCAGCAGTGGTATGAAAAAAATTCCAACTCACACAGGCTCTGTCCCAGCTAAGCAATGATCTTGGGCAATCACTATTTCATTTGTTCAAAATAAAATGTTATAACAATCTGACCCATAAAACAATAGTAGTCATACACGCCTCAGAATATTGTAGAAATCAAATGCATGGTTTTATGTGGAAACACTTTGTAAAAGATGGATGCAGTCATGGAGTCACTGCAATTAATAACAACAAATGCTTTTAACTGGGGTATGGATCAAATATTCCTGGGTTTGTTCAGGGTCATACCAATTACATAATTTTGAAATAATTACTTACACTTACTTCTAGTCTCAATTTGGTTTCATGTTAAATGGGAAGCACAAGAGCACATGACACATAGGCTGGGTACATGAAAGACTCACTGTAGTGTCTGACTCATGTGTGCTTAATAAATATTAGCTCTCACTTTCATTACCTCCATCATATAACAGAATACAAATATATTTGAAGTCTACATTTTTCATTAGAAAAGAATTAAGTAACTACTCATAGAAGTATGGTGATAATCAAACACAAGCCCTCTGGCATTTGGAAAGCAAGTCCCAAAATAGAGGACAAAGGATAAAATTGGAACATATTGAACACATATTGACTGCAAATTGCCAGTAGATTACTGCATTTTCAGAAACGCTCAGCCTTATGAGAACTCACCAAATAAAGCCATTTTACAGAGAAGAATACTGAGATGATGAGAAATAAAAAAACTGCCCAAATTCAGAAGGATTTGGAAGTGACAAATCTGGAATTTCAAAAATTTGACCTACAGGAATATCGCTCTTTCTCTTCTCTCTCTCTGTCTCTCTCTCTCTTAATTGAATCTATTCACTGAGAAATGAGATGAGCTTCTCTGTGCTTCCAGAAGGATAGATTTCCCTCATGAGTTATCGTTTCCCCACATGCCATTTAGAGAACATAGAACAGCTGTCATCCTAACACTTTTTGTTAATAGCCCCGATCATTATCTCTTAACATCCTATTTTTTGTCCTCATTCCATACGTCATTCATCATTGATGGTCTTATTTTAACAGCTGTCTTCAAGTTCAGACAACTCATTAATACAAATTTGAAAGTGAAAACTGTAAAAAATTCAGCCTCTCCTTATAGAACTAAAAGAACTCTTTGTTTATAGGCTTGCTTGCCTGCTATTCCCAAACTTTGTCTTATGCTTTATCTTAAGAGATAATCTGTTGGTTATTTGAAAAACATCTGGAATAATTAAAATCTTAAACAGTGCACATCAATACTATTTCTTTGGTAAAGAAATGCTATGCTTCTTATACCTGTACTCAAAATACCTATGAATAGAAAGGATCATGTGTTAGTAATTTTCTCAAGCAGGTATTCGAGGATATTCCCAAATTTCTTCAGAAATTAAGAGCCCAGTTTTTCTCATGAATTATGCCATAAATGTACTGTTTCCATGCATTTCCTGACTTACTTAGATACAATCTCTGGACATGTCTGCCTTACAAGTCTTAAGATTCTGGGCATGTTATTAAAACCCAGTTTCCTCATCCCTAACAGGGTTAAAAAGTTCACGTAACTCAAAGGATTGTTGTGAGAATTAAGTTATGTAATACATTCTGAATTCTTTTTTTTTTTTTTTTTTTTTTTGAGACGGAGCCTCAAGCTATCCCCCTGGGTAGAGTGCCATGGCATCACGGCTCATAGCAACCTCCAACTCCTGGACTCAAGTGAGTCTCCTGCCTCCGCCTCCCAAGTAGCTGGGACCACAGGCGCCCACCACAACGCCCGGCCATTTTTTGGTTGCAGCCATCATTGTTGTTTTGGTGGGCCCAGGCTGGGGATTCTAACCTGCCACTTTAGGTGTACGTGGCTGGCTCCTTAGCCACCTGAGCCACAGGCACCGAGCCTGCCCTCAAGATCTTTATATGCCACGGGGGGAGACATGCCTATAAGTAATGATGGGACGATGGCAGAGTGTATGTTGAGGGCACAAGATAAAGTAAAAACAGTGTCTGTCTCTTCAGAGAAAGGGAAGCACATGCCTCGCTGGAAACAGGTGACATTTAAGTCAAATCTTGAAAGAGGAGCAGGCTGAGGTTCATTTCATGAGACTTGATTACTTCTCAAGTAAAAAAAAATTGAAAATGTTCCATCTGACTCTGAAATTGTAAAGTTCCTGACACCTTCACAAGAGGGTAGGGCGGAGTGAAATGGAAGAGCTAAACAGCAGGGAGGTAATGATCACTCAAAACTGTTGGAAAGGATGGAAGGGAGAAATTTGATTTTTTTTTTTCCTGTGGCTCATACAGCTCCTGTTATAGCTCCACGTTTCAAAATATCATGCCTGATTTTACAATACAATGTCATTTCTAACTATGAAGATTATGCATAAACACATGATTAGGGGAAAATATTCTAATAAACTAATTGAATGAAACATTTTGAGTCGCTTTTGATACTCCAACATCACTATCTCCTTGCTTTGGCATATATTTTTTCCAGGCCCTTTTCCCAGATATTTTTGTACATGAATGGGCATAAATTTACTTCACTTTGAATATTTTACATAATAAGGTCATTAATCTGCAACTTGAGGTTTTTTCACTTAATAATATAATATACTTTGAAGGCTTACACCTGTGGCTCAAGTGGCTAGGGCGCCAGCCACATACGCCTGAGCTGGTGGGTTTGAATCCAGCCTGGGCCTGCCAAACAACAGTAATGGCTGCAACCAAAAAATAGCCTGGTATTGTGGCAGGCACCTGTAGTCCCAGCTACTTGGGAGGCGGAGGCAGGAGAGTCACTTGAACTCAGGAGTTGGAGGTTGCTGTGAGCTGTGATGCCAAGGCACTCTACCCAGGGCAACAGCCTGAGGCTCTGTCTCAATAATAATAATATACTTTGAAGATCATTAAAGGACTTTTTAAAATTGGCCAAATATTATAATCTGGGCATTTTATCCAATCCACCATTAGTGGATATTTAGATGGTTTCCAGGGTTTTTTGCTATTTAAAAATAGCAAATGCTGAAATGAACATTCCTGCGCAGGTGCCCTTTCAAATACATGCAAATGTATGTGCAGAATGGACTCCTTTATCCCTGCTTTCTGTCACACCCTTCTTTAGGATGGTGCTCCCCCAACAACCCTTGGGAGTCCTGGCCATTTCTATGGCCATCTCTTGGCTTCCTAAGGTCCAGCCCCTGTGACTTTCTTTGGATTACAGTCCTGAGCCACTCTGCCCACACCAGCAGACTGCCAGGACTGCCTGGGAGCATGGGCTCCTTTGGGGTGGGCTGCAGCAGATGATCAATGGTACCAGATATGAGAGCTTAAGTCTCTGCCCTGAACTGGGGCATACTTGGAAGTATAATACACCCTTCAAAGCTCCCCTGCACCATCAGGCTTAAGATTTTCCCTAAAAACACACTTTTCTATGGCTTCTTCTCTCCCCTTTCTGGCTGCCTCCACTCTCTTATCAGCAGTTCATCATTTGCACAAGAATCTCTGACTCCAGGTCTGCTTCTGGTAAGCTCATCCAAAGATAAGAATCTCCATATAGAGCACACCTGTAGCTCAGTGGGTAGGGCACCAGCCACATGTACCATGGCTGGTGAGTTCAAACCCAGCCCTGGCCTGCTAAAAACAAAAGAAAAGTTGGGTGTTGTGGTGGGCACCTATAGTCTTAGCTACTCAGGAGGCTGAAGCAAGAGAATCACATAAGCCCAAGACTTGGAGGTTGCTGTGAGCTGTGACACCATAGCACTCTACCGAGGGCAACAAAGTGAGACTCTGCCTCAATTTAAAAAAGAAGAAGAATCTCCATATAGCAAAAAAACTCAGATTCCTCCAGAGAAAGAGGACTGTCCTATATATAACATCTGTCTCCTCCTTGAGTGTTGCAGTATTTGTTTTACAAATAGGTGGAGGCAAGTTGAATTAATTCTGCCCAACTGCTTAAGCTGGGACCTCAATCTCCTGCCTTCAGCTCTCCTCGTTTTCCAGTTTCCAGACTCAGAATGGCATCTACACCACCAGCACTCAGGCCTTCAAACTATGCTACTAGTTTCCTGGGTCACCAGCTTGCAGATGGCAGGTTGTGGGACTTTTGAGCCCCCATAATTATTTAATAACCCAATATGGTATAATAAGTGTCTTTATGTATAATATACACACACAAACACACACACCAGGTGGACATAAAGTGTATGTGCAATTGAAAATAGTTTATCGTAGTAAATTTTGCACAAACTTTATGCCCACCCTGTATATATATCCTATTGATTCTCTTTCTTTGCAGAACCCTGACTAATACAACAGATTGGGATGGAGTTGGATACTCCCAAGACTTTCTTAGCCTGTTAAGGACCTGTCGTTGTAAAGCCCTCAGGAGAAGTCGGGCAGAATTGGAGAAAGAAGGGATACACAGCAAGTCTCTGACCCTGTATCCAGCAAGAGCCCTCAGCTTAGTCCCTAGGCTGTCAGTCTGTCAACCCCTACCACTGGCTACCACTTCAGTTAGAGGCAGATGGCAATGTCTGGATGACAGATGAGTTCTGTAGGGGAAAGGGACAGTCATTTATCAATAAGACAGATGCTAACAAGGCCTGTTCACTTCTCTTCCTTTGGTTTGTAGGTGGCACGCAGCTTCTGCTCACTGTTAACTGGACAGACCTGCTTGTCTAGCCAGCAGCTGTGTGTTTTCTTCTGGGAGGGATGTGCTTCACTCTCTCTTGCTGCATGGCGCTGTGCCGTGGCTTCCACATCTGGTGAGAACACCAGGAGGCATGTGTCTATTGTTGTCTGCCAGCTCAGTGCAGGATCTTGGACCCGAATCTCCTGGCCTCTGGTGTGATATTATTGCTAACATTTATTATCACCTTTGGTTGAAAGCAGAGGTGAACAAATCCATTCCACACACATTTGCACATATTCAACAGGGTATTTTCACAAGAATGTTTACTGACATTGCTGTGACCCTGAATATGCAGCTGCTTGTCTAATTCTGTGGCTGGGACAGATTATGCAATAATTTGTATCCACCTGTGAGGACAGCAGGAGTGCAGATCAGGGGCTACGTATAATGAGCAGATGGGTGGAGGCAGAAAGGCATATGGAAAATCAGCTATAGGACAAGGTCAGGATCAGGCTGTGGGAGCTTGGAGGGGAATAACATAGTTGGTGTCCATCATGTTTTTATTGCATTGTAATTTCCTGCAAACTCCTGGGACAAGGGCTAGAGGACACAAGACAATTGGAGCTCCATCAGACTAGATTAAGGATAGAGAAAAGATGTAATAATCATAGCAGAGAATTATTTTCTTTTTTGAAACAGAGTCTCACTTTTTCACCCTCGGTAGAGTGCTGTGGCATCGTAGCTCACAGCAACCTCAAACTCTTGGACTCAAGTGATCCCCTTGCCTCAGCCTCAGGAGCTAGGACTACAGGCACCTGCCACACCACCTGGCTATTTTTTACAGACAGGTTCTCACTCTTGCTCAGGCTGGTCTCAAACTCCTGACTCAGGCAATCCACCCGCCTCAGCCTCCCAGAGTGCTAGAATTACAGGTGTGAGCCACCATGCCTGACTTTACACTGGGAAATTTGTGAACACTCTTTGAATTCTCATTATCAACTATAAATATGATCTTTGTGACAATGTTTTTCAACGTATTTAATATTCACTTTTGGTATCTCAGCTGTCTATTTATATACTTATCTTCCCATTCTCTGCCCTTCTGCATTCTTTTTTTTTTTTTGAGACAGAGCCTCAAGCCGTCCCCCTGCGTAGAGTGCTGTTGCATCACAGCTCACAGCAACCTCCAACTCCTGGGCCCAAGCGAGTCTCCTCAATCCTGCCTCAGCCTCCAATTAGCTGGGACCACAGGTGCCCGCCACAATGCCTGGCTATTTTTTGGTTGCAGCCGTCATTGTTGTTTGGAGGGCCCGGCCTGGATTTGAACCCACCAACTTAGGTGTATGTGGCTGGCGCCTTAGCCGCTTAAGCCATAGGCACCGAGCCTGCCCTTCTATATTCTAAGATAAGACAGTCCTGCTGAGATCTTAAACTTTAAAACCCTAGGAATCTCTGGCCAGCCAGGTAACCCTATGTAAGTCTCTATCCACTCCAGCCCTCACCCACTCTCCTTCCTTCAAGCTGTCACATGGATCTTCTGAAGTTTATGATGTTGCTTCTGGAAGAAAACCCAGAACGTTTGTGAGTGCTGCCAAACATGCCCCACAGCTGTTAATTTCCTAGAGAGATTTACAAGTTAAAACTAAAAAGGAGGCTCAGCACCCCATAGCACAGTGGTTATGGCATCAGCCACATGCACTGAGGTGGCAGGTTCAAACCTGGCTGGGCCAGCTAAACGACAATGACAACTGCAACAAAAAAATATCCAGGCATTGTGGCGGGGACCTGTAGGCCCAGCTACTTGGGAGGCTGAGGCAAGAGAATCACTTAAGCCCAAGAGTTTGAGGTTGCTATGAGCTATGTCACCATAGCACTCTATTGAGGGCGACATGGTGAGACTCTGTCTCAAAAAAAAGAAACAAAAGATATGAAGATACCATCATATATTTTCTTTCTTTCTTTCTTTTTTTGAGACAGAGTCTCACTTTGTCACCCTCAGTAGAGTACTGTGGTGTCACAGCTCTCACATTGTTTGCCATACACATCGTTTTATAAACTGCTTTCTTTTTCATTAAGTTAATAGATCACAAACAGCTTTTTGTGGAATTTACTACAAATTTTTCTTGTCATATTAAAATGACTGCATTTGTAGGAATGTGTCTTATATAGGGAAACAATCCCAATTTTATGACATTTAATTTTTTTTTTCACTATCGAAAGCAATGCTATGAAAAACGTGTTAATGACTAGATCTATACAAATCATCATAATGATTTCCTTAGTGTTAACTTCCCATGATAAGATTGTGAGTCATAATATATTTTGCTAAGTATTTCATAAATTTGTCAAATAACACTATGAAAAGTTTATAACAATATGTAATCACCCCTCCAATATGTTATCACACTACCAATATGTTATCATACTCATTTTCCTGCAATCTATCAACTGTGAGTCACAAAGTCAAGGAGGTTTGCCAACCATTTAGATGGAAAATGGTATTTAAATGTTTCAATTTAATTATCTTTGATTCTTAGGGAAGTTGAGTGCTTTTCCATGAATGAATCAGTCAATTTTTTTGTGAACATTTTTACTGAGGCAAAATGCACATAAAGAAAAGTATATAAATGATCAGTATAGCTGCAGGTAGGAAGGTGGAATATCTCCAGCGCCCAAGAGGTCTTCCTTGTTTCCCTTCTGGTCACTATTCTCACCTACCTCCCCAAAAGAGAGGACACAATTTTTGGATTAGCTATTTCCATGAAAATGTCCCATGACAAGCAGTCCTGAAATTCAATGACTGAAAACAAGACTTACTGTCATGGGTGAGCAATCACTTATTGTCATGGATGTGTGGGTTGGCACAGAGTCAGTGGTCGGGACTGGGCTCACACAATGGGCTTTGCTAACCCAGTTCATCTGGGTGCGTGGGGATCAGCTGACATCTCACATAGTAGTGAAACTCCACATCTTTTAGCACTGTAATATAAATGCACTTGTACAGTAAGCTTTCAACTCTAGCTAATTTCACTCAATGTTATTTTACTAAGTTTTGTCTAATAGCATGTCCAGGGGTGTGTCTTATACCAGCTCATAGGAGACTAATTGTTAACTTTTCAAGAATTTTGAAATTCACTTGTTAAACATACTTATTACTAAAAATTAAATTATAAAAGCTTATAACTAAATCATAAAAAAAACCTGTTATTCAAAACTTATCACTTTCTATTTATGTAAATACATTTTACTAGCAGGGGCTCTTGAGGTTGTTTACATCTATTGTAAATACATGGACTAACTATTATATAATGGCTATTGGGCACTTCATCCTGACCCTGTTTACAATAATATCACCATGGTAGCTTGAAAGTGACCATAGTGGGAATATTTACATCGTGGAAATCACCTGGCAGGGGTCAAGAACCTCTGTCCTTAAGGAAATTTGTCACTTTCCTGGTCCTTAAGTGTAGCCTTTTCACTAACCCAAATTTTACAGAACAAATCCTTTTATTAAAAGGGGTGCAGCAAAGATGAAGTTTGTCTTGCCTCCTTTGGTGCTTAAAAAGAAAAAAATCTTTTTTTTCACTCTGAATTTATCTCATTGGCAATTTTATTTCTTTATTGCCCTTAACACTGTCCTAATTTACATTTACATTCAGAGACTTTTGTGAACTATTACACACAAAAAAGGAACATATAGGAAAGATTAAAATTTGCTATACATGGATCTCTTTTATTACAGAGAAAATAAACACTTCATGAGGAAAACAGTTATAGAAGGCTCTTTAGATCCTTTGGTAGGAAAATGAGGCTTCTTCAAATCAACAGATATGAAACTGAAAAATGAATACATAGAGAATAGTAACAGTAGTTTGACGCACACAAGACTGAATCTGGGCAAATCATAATGGAATGATCAAGAAGAGGCTTGGCGCCTATAGCTCAAGTGGCTAAGGTGCCAGCCACATACACCAGAGGTGTCAGGTTCGAATCCAGCCCAGACCTGCCAAACAAAAATAACAACTACAACCAAAAAATAGCCAGGCATTGTGGTGGGCGCCTGTAGTTCGAGGCAACAGAATCACTTAAGCCCAGGAGTTGGAGGTTGCGGTGAGATGTTACACAGCACTCTACCCAGGGCGACAGCTTGTGACTCTGTCGCTAAAAAAAAAAAAAAAAAAAAAGAAATGGTCAAGAAGAATCATTCTGTTTATCAGCACAATTTTGATAAAGTTAAATTAGTAATAACTTCTATGAGAAAAATACTGCATCCTCTGATTATATACATTTTAAAGACCAAGCTATGTAGAGAGAATATTTATAAATTCACTGAAGACTGAGACTCTCTCTCTTCACCTCTGAATCTTTATAACCTACAACCGTACTTTACATTCATAGTAAATCATCAAAAAAAAATTGTTAAATGAAGGGATGTTAAATGAGTTCTCTATCTCAAGACAACACGCCTCAGCAAATAATTACTTGGAGAGTAAATGAGTTAAATAAATTGAATAATATACTTAATGCAGATGACTTTTTAAAAACATATGAGGGAGGTGCCTGTGGCTCAAAGGAGTAGGGTGCCGGCCCCATATACTGGAAGTGGTGGGTTCTAACCCAGCCCCAGCCAAAAAAAAAAAAAAACCCTGCAAAATAAATAAATAAATGAATAAAAACATATGAACAATTTCACCCAAACAGTAACTCTTGCCATTAGGTATAGAAAAGATATAGAAAAAAATCTTGAAATCAGAAGGTCGGGTCAGGTGCAGTGACTCACACCTGTAATCCTAGCACTCTGGGAGGCCAAGGCTGGTGGATTGCCTGAGCTCACAGGTTTGAGACCAGCCTGAGCAAGAGCAAGACCTCATCTCTAAAAATAGCTGGGTATTGTGGTGGGCACCTATAGTCCCAGCTACTTGGGAGGCTGAGGCAAGAGAATCGCTTGAGCCTGAGAGTTTGAGGTTGCTGTGAGCTGTGATGCCACAGCACTCTACTGAGGGTGACAAAGTGAGACTCTGTCTCAAGAAAGAAAAAAGAAAGAAAGAAAAGAAATCAGAAGGTCACAGGTCTCCCATCCATGCAAGAAAGTGATGGAAAAAATATTAATATTGGAAATTAAACTTAAAAATATGTTATGTTTGTGGTCGTTATACCAAAGATTGAGAAACTATTGAGAATATTGAGAAACTGTTTTCCAGTACTCAAAACTGTTATTTAATTCAGAATAGAGGTTGCTGAAGTCATTGACAAATGAGAGAAGTTTTGTCATAAATTTTTGTTTTCTTTTGTCTTAGAATTTAACATAAATAAAACTGTCAACTAACATTCAGGTTAGAACTATACTTGTTCATCAACTGCAACCACATGTTGACTACAGATAGGAGATGTTGACAAAAAAATCAACAAAACTGAGAATCAATTGGCAATATAGAATTTACAATAAGAACTACTATGTATTTTATTATTTGTAAATTGAGCTCTGTGCATCCTTCATATCAGTAAAATGTATAATAAACATTTGCACACGTACACATAAACATATATGTACGCACACACAGCCAGCAAACCCCTGGCTCCACACACGCTGCACTCAGCAAGCCTTCTAGGCATTTCCATGGTAGTATTCACTGTGGGACTACCCTGCAGTGCACTTATCCATCTACCACTGATGGATATTTGGATGATTTCCTGTTTGCATTTAACTAACAATGCTCCCAAAACATCTTTGGGATTGTGTTTGGGTGTCCACGTGCACTCATTTGCATTATATGTTGGATCAGTTGTCTATTGCTGTTGTAATGAATTGTCACAGATTTGAAGGTTTCAAGAAACACAAATTTATTTTCTCACAGTTATGGAGATCAGAAGTCCCCATTGGGTCTCACCTAGCTAATTGAGGGCTGGGTGGAGCTGCACTCCTTATGGACAGTATGGTGGAAGATCTGTTTCCTTGCCTTTCCAGCTTCTAGATCAGTATTTTTTGACATTTGACTTTTTTTTTTAATCTCATGGCACACTTGAACCTATAGTTAAATTTCTATGGCACACTTAAATTATGTTGATCAAAATTAAGAATATACCTAAACACACCTAAGATCCTCTCACAGCATACCAGTGTGCTGTAGCACAGCAATGAAAGTCACTGCTCTAGAGGTCTTCCATGCTTCCTGGCTCACGGCCCATCCCAGCCAGCAAGTGCGTCACTCCAAACCTTGCTTCCACTGTCATACCTCCTTCTGTCACACTGACTCTCCTGCCTCCTTCTTTACCTTATAAGGACATGTGTGATTACGATCAGGGGTCCACAGGTATAATTCAGGATAATCCATCTCAAGACCATCAACTCAGTCAGATCTACTAAATCCCTTTGGCCATGTAGGGTAACATTCAGAGGCATTGGGATTTGGACTGTAGCATCTTTGGGAGGCCATTATTCTGCCTATTGCAGATTTATACTCAAAAATGAAATCACTGGGTCACAAACATGCATATGTTCAGTCTTAGAAAATATTGTCTAATGATTTTTCTAAGTTGTATCAATTTAGTTTCCTACAAGCAATATATGAATATTTCAATTACTCCATATTTTCACTTGATAGGGTCAGTCTTCTTCTTTTATTTTTTTTTTTTTTTGAGACAGAGTCTTACTCACCCTGGTTAGAGTACTATGTGATAATAGCTCATAGCAACCTCTAACTCCTGGGCTCAAGCAGTCCTCCTGCCTCAGTCTCCCAAGGAGCTACAGATGCCTGCTTCTATGCCCAGCTAATTGTCTACTTTTAGTAGAGATAGGGTCTTGCTCTTAGCTCAGCCTGAAGTCTCAAATTCCTACACTCAGGTGATCCATCCACCTTGTAAACCTGCTAGGATTGCAGGTGTAGGCCACCATGCCCTACCAAGGGTCAGTCTTCTTAATCTGAGTCATTCTGGTCGATTTGCTACAGGATCTCACTCTGATTTTAATATGTATTTTCCTGATCACTAAGCACATTTCAATAGCCTATTGAGAATGTGCTCGCCCTCTGTTTTGAAGTTCCTGCTTAAGTCTTTTTTTTTCATTTTTATGATAGGTTGTTTGAGCTTTTCTTTGATATATCAGAACTTTTAAAAATATATATTTTGGATACAAACCTTTTATTATGAGTATCTCAAATACCTTCTCCCACTCTGTGTCTTAGATTTTCTGTATCTGTATCATCTTTTTTGAGGAACAGTTCTAATTTTAATATGATATGATTTATCCATCTTTTTCTTTATGATTAATGTTTATTGTGTCCTGTTTAAGAAATCGTTGCCTAACCAGTGTCTTGAAATTGTTCTCCTGTTATCTTTTAGAAGTTTTATTGTTTTCCTTTTCACATTTTTATCTTCAGCTATATGAAATTATATATATATATATTTTTTAATTGAATGGTAACTGTGTACATTAATACACTTCTGGGGTACAGTGTGGGGTTTTCTCATGCAATCCGAAATACTTCCATCAAACTGACCAACACAGCCTTCATGTCATTTTCTCAGTTATAGTTTTAAAACATTCTGATTCTACTCCTAGAGAGTTTCACTTGTACCCCTGTAAGATAGACCTCAAAATTTATATATTTTTCTTTACCATGTAGATACACAATTGGCCCAGTATCATTTATTGGGGAAAACTTTACCCCTTCCCCCTATTTTTGCATTATTATATATGTCTTTTTTTACTTGAATGTTAGATATTGAGTATAAAAAAAAATTGAGAGATAATTTGAGGCTTCTAATGATGTTATATTCTCCCAGAGAGGACTAGCTTTTATTTCTGGACACTGGTTTAGGCAGACTGTCTTATAATTGAGCTGATTGGAAGACAGGTTTCCTCAGTATTGTGAGGGGAGGTTTATTTCCAGCTTGCCCTTCCTCTATAGCAGCAGTTCTCAACCTTTCACAGGAGTGACCTAAATACATCCTGCATATCAGATATTTACATTACGATTCATAACAGTAGCAAATTACAGTTATGAAGTAGCAATGAAAATAATTTTATGGTTAGGGGTCACCACATGAGGAACTGTATTAAAAGGTCATGGCATTAGGAAGGTTGAGAACCACCGCTCTACAGTATGGTCCTTTGGGGGGTCCCAACTGCAAGCCTTGAGGTTTATCAGGCCCCTCTTCTTTGGTGTGTCTTAATCTGTTCCCCCCTGCCTGTAGGAGTGCTGAAAGTTCTGTTCAGCTTCTCAGGCTCTCAGGTGCAGCTTTAGAATCAGCAAATGGCTGCAGGGAAAAAGCAGTGCCAAGTATCAGCTCACTCAAAACGATGCCATGGCCCACCAGTAATGCAGAGGCATACCGTGGTCAGGTGACTAGTGGTGTCTAACTTACTGTGGCTATTTCTCCACTCCCTGAGCAATTGGAAGCCCTTGGAGCATCCTTTCCCTACTGAAATAGTAAACCAGCAGCAATCCTGCACCATAGGAGATTTGAGATGTTAATGCCACTCTCAAAGACTTAAAAGAAGCAGGGGGCGCTGTATCTATCAGGCAACACTCAACTCGCCTGTTGGGACTGTGTTGAGCCAGATGATCCTAGAGGTGAGTGCAGACTATTCTAAACTAAATCAAGTGGCCAGTCTCTACTTGAAGCTGCTATCCCCAAGGTAGCACTTTCACCAGAGCAAATCAGCACAGCTCCTGGTCCTCTGCATGAAGCTATTCACCTGACAAGTGCCCTCTCTCCACACCAATGTTCAAGGTTTGAAAAGAGCAGTTTGCTTTTACCTCCATAGGCTGACAGACCAGTGGGCTGCACCAAGTCCCCCATTCTCTGCTATAAGATAGTCTACAGAGGTCTTGACCCTTTGATGCTCTGCAAAACATCCCACTAATGACTTCATGCTGATTGGCTGAGGTGATCAATCTTGATTACCCGGGTCAATCTGGTCGCTGCTACACAAGGGAGGCAGGGAGGACCATGTGTATCTGGCACCCAAGGAGAGTCACTGAGTCATCTCTTAGTACTCCCATGTTCCATACTGAAGATTAACGGAAAACTATATAGCAACCAAAAAAGCAGCACATCTAGGGACCCAGAGTCTCAAAGGTTCCAATCATTCTACCAAAGAGAGAATCCTGAGCCACTGGGATTCTGGTTGGTAGGGTAAGAAAAACATGGACTGGACAGTGGAAGGAGGAAGACAGATACCACCAGCTCCTGACCAACTACATATACGGGGACTGGAGAATCTAATCATTTCTTCTATCTCACTATTTTAATGTTTTAATCCAAGTTATTGGAGGTCAACTTTATAATTGAATCTTTAGGTAACAGAATATATGTATTCCATGGGACTGTAACTAAATTCAAAGAGCAAAGAACAGAGCCAGTCATAGATACAATGCCTGTTGGGCCCCTGTATCTTCTCGTTTTAGGGATAGGTGAGAACACCTTCTCTCCTAAGGTGGATAGCAACATCTTGTTAGGTGGAAAGCATGAGTCGTGTGGTTTTTGTGTCAGCTGTGTAGAGGGTACATTTGAAAACAAGCAGGCTACATGGGTAGACAGTGCCAGGCGTCCATTTACTGTCTCTCTACTCAACAGTACCCTTCAGCACCTGCTGTGAAAACGGACTGAATTCAGACTTTCCCAAAGTGAACTGATATTAAGCTTTCTCAGTAGAGGGCACTAGAGGGGCACTTCAGGAAGGTTCTTTTTGGTTCCAGTTGCTGGGTTTTGCTTTTCCTGCTCCTGCTACGTTGCCCATCAGCTGGGTGTTTGTTTGTAGGCGTCCTCTCAGCTCCATGTGCAGCCCTGGGTAGAGTCCAGGGCCTGTGTCACTATGATCCTCCTGACACACTGGGCTTTGCCCTTTTGACTGCAGCAGGCCCCAACTCCCTCTGGGTGCCCACCCTCTGCTTGGGCTGGCTTATTACATCCCAGAGATTTGTTTGCTGGTCACCAGGTCACCATGGACAAGCTTAAGGCCCAACAGCACAGCAAACCCCCCTGCTGTCCAGGAGGCTGCAGGCACACCTTCTCCAGGGAGGAAGCAATCTTGGGGAAAAGGCCTCCTTCCAAGCTTGTCCTTCCTTGGGGCCTCTCCCTCAACCCTTAGGTATAGTTTTTTGTTTCCTTTACATCTTTATTGTTATTCTCCTGTAATAATAAAATAATATTTGATAGTAAGCTTACTTTTTTCTGTCTCCTGATTGCACTCACACTGTCATGCAGGGTGACAATGAATAGAAGCCCCAGAAGCCAGGCAGCTGGTACAGCCACCAATCAGCTCCAACCAAAACAGGAAGCCAGAAAGCTCCAAAGAGGGATGTCTCTGGGACAAAATGGCAACTGATAGCTTTTCTCATCTGACGGAAAATTTAACTGAAAGGCTACGAAGGGCATGGAAAAATTTATCTACACATATATGGCATCATAAAAAATGAAAATTTATGTGGTTATGTGGAAAATTATATGGAGAGGCTGTGGAGAAAATGAGAAGAATTGGCGAAAGGTACATAATACCTAAGAAAAGTATCGTGAGGCAATTGTGAAATTCAGAATTAACAATTATAAAGGAAAGAAATATACTGGGCTCAGTGGCTCACACTTATAATCCTAGCACTCTGGGAGGGCAAGGCAAGTGGAACTTGAGCTCAGGAGTTCGACACCAGCCTAAGCAAGAGCAAGGCTCTTTCTCTAAAACACTAGTTGGACATTGTGGTGGGCACCTGTAGTTCCAGCTACTCAGGAGGCTGAGGCAAGATGATCATGTGAGCCCAAGTGTTTGAGGTTGCTGTGAGCTATGATGCCATGGCATACTACCAAGGGTGACAAAGTGACACTCTGAAGAAAAAAAGGAACGAAAGAAAGAGAGAAAGAGAGAGAGAAAGTTGGTTGAACATGTAATTGTGTAGTTGATATTAATTAAAAGGATTTCATCAAATTTGTGATTGAAAGGTAAGGGCTAACAAACAAAGATGGACTTAGGCTGGTATAAGAAGCTAAGTAATTATGCAATTCCAGATTACCTTGTAAGAAAAAGGGATGTTACCAAAGAAGTCTGCTGGTCAAGGAGGCATATCACTGAGCTGTACAAATGATGAGAACATGACTGAGGTCATGCATAAATATAAGAGAACAGTCCAGATACATAAAAAAACAGCAGGAATCAAAAGACCAGAGTGAGTTAAGGCTTGTTAAAAAATATATATACACACACACACACACACACACACATATATATAAAGCTAAGGCAAATGAAAGGACTTTTAAAATTTGTTTTGTTTTGTTTGATACCTTAGGCATTAAAAGATTGATCCGGCTCGGCGCCTGTGGCTCAATCAGCTAGGGCGCCAGCCACGTACACCTAAAGTGGTGGGTTCGAATCCCCAGCCCGGGCCCGCCAAACAACAATGATGGCTGCAACCAAAAAATGGCCGGGAGATGTGGCGGGCATCTGTGGTCCCAGCTACTTGGGAGGCGGAGGCAGGAGACTCGCTTGAGCCCAGGAGTTGGAGGTTGCTGTGAGCTGTGATGCCATGGCACTCTACCCAGGGGGATAGCTTGAGGCTCCATCTCAAAAAAA
>CAUYQV010053213.1:0-31458 GCA_963574575.1 Galagoides demidoff | reverse complement strand
TCTATTTTTAGTTCTCTAAGTGTTCTCCAGATGTCTTTCCAAAAGGAATGTATTAGTTTACATTCCCACCAGCAGTGTAGAAGTGTTCCCTTTTCTCCACATCCACACCAGCATCTCTGGTTTTGGGATTTTGTGATATGGGCTAATCTCACAGGAGTTAGGTGATATCTCAAAGTCGTTTTGATTTGCATTTCTCTGATGATTAAGGATGGTGAGAATTTTTTCATATATCTGTAGGCTGTGTGCCTATCTCCTTTGGAAGAATTTCTCTTCAAGTCCCTTGCCCATCCCGAGGTGGGATCACTTGTTCTCTTCTTGCTAATACATTTGAGTTCTCTATGGATTCTGGTTATTAAAACTTTGTCAGAGACATAACCTGCAAAAATCTTCTCCCATTCTGAGGGCTGTCTGCTTGCTTTATTTACTGTGTTCTTGGCTGTGCAGAAGCTCTCTAGTTTGATCAGGTCCCAGTAGTGTATTTTTGATGTTGCTTCAATTGCCCGGGGTATCCTCTTCATAAAATATTCACCCAGGCCGATTTGTTCATGTGTTTTCCCTACACTTTCTTCTAGTATTTTTATAGTTTCATGTCTTAAATTTAAGCCTTTAATCCAGTGACAGTCTATCTTAGTTAGTGGTGAGGGTGTGGATCGAGTTTCAGTCTTCTGCAGGTTGCCAGCCAGTTCGTCCAGCATCATTTGATAAATAGGAAATCTTTTCCCCACTCAATGTTTTTAATTGGCTTGTCAAATAGTGGTAAGTAGCTGGGTTCATCTCTTGGTTCTCTATTCTGTTCCATACATCTACCTCTCTGTTTTTGTGCCAGTAACATGCTGTTTTGATCACAATGGATTTATAGTACAGTCTGATGTCTGGTAGCGTGATTCCTCCTGCTTTGTTTTTGTTTCTGAGTAATGTCTTGGCTTTTCATGGTTTTTTATGATTCCATATAACATGAAGTATTATTTTTTCGAGAAATTTAAAGTATGACAATGGAACTTTAATAGGCATTGCATTAAAATTATATATTGCTTTAGGTAGTATAGACATTTTAACAATGTTAATTCTTCCCAGCCATGAACATGGTATGTTTTGCCATTTGTTAGCATTTTCAGCTATTTCTTTTCTTAGCATTTCATAGTTCTCTTTATAGAGATCTTTCACGTCCTTTGTTGGGTAAACTCCCAAATATTTCATCTTCTTTGGCACTACTTTGAACGGAATAGTGTTCTTGACTGTTTTTCCAGCTTGACTACTGTTGGTATACATAAAGGCTACTGACTTATGGGTGTTTATTTTGTAACTTGAGATGCTGCTGTATTCCTTGATCACTTCTAAGAGTTTTGTAGTAGAGTCCCTGGTGTTTTCCAGGTATACGATCATATCCTCTGTGAAGAGTGAGAGTTTGATCTCTTCAGATCCTATGTGAATACTCTTGATTGCCTTTTCTTCCCTAATTGCTATGTCTAAGACTTCCATTATGATGTTGAAGAGCAATGGGGACAATGGGAAACCTTTCCTGGTTCCTGATCAGAGTGAAAATGATTTCAATTTAATTCCATTTAATACAATATTGGTTATGGGTTTGCTGTAGATGTCCTCTATCAATTTGAGAAAAGTCCCTTTTATACCAATTCTCTTATGTGTTCTAATCATGAATGAATGCTGGGTATTGTCAAAAGATTTTTCTGCATCAATTGAGAGTATCATATGGTCTTTGTTTTTTAATTTGTTTACGTGGTATATTACATTTATAGATTTGCGTATGTTGAACCAGTCTTGAGATACTGGGATAAAACCCACTTGTGCATGGTGTATAATTTATTTGATGTGTTGCTGGATTCTGTTTGGTAGGATCTTGTTGAATATTTTTGCATCAATATTCATTAGAGATATTGGTTTATAATTTTCTATTCTTGTTGGGTCTTTTCTTGGCTTGGGGATCAAGGTGATGTTTGCTTCATAGAATGTGCTGGGTAGTATTCTGTCTTTTTCTCTATTTTGGAAAAGGTTACGTAGTATAGGTATTAGTTATTCTTTAAAAGTTTGGTAGAATTCTGATGTGAAGCCATCTGGTCCCAGGCTTTTCTTTTTAGGGAGATTTTGTATAGTTGATGCTATTTCAGAGCTTGATATGGGCCTGTTCAACATTTCCACTTGGTTCTGACTAAGTCTAGAAGGTGGCATGCTTCTAAGTATTGGTCAATTTCCTTCAGATTTTCATATTTCTGAGAATAAGGTTTCTTATAGTATTCATGGAGGATTTCTTGAATTTCTGAGGGGTCTGTTGTAATTTCGTCTTTACCATTTCTAATTGATGAAATTAGAAATTTAACTCTTTTTGTCTTCGTTAGGTTGGCCAAGGGCTTATCTAATTTATTGACCTTTTCAAAAAAACAACTTTTTGATTTGTTAATCTGTTGTATAATCCTTTTGTTTTCAATTTCACTTAATTCTGCTCTAATTTTGGTTATTTCTTTTCTTCTGCTGGGTTTCAGATTGGAGTGTTCTTCCTTTTCCAGTTGCTTGATGTGTCCCATTAAGTTGTTAATTTATTATATTTTCATTTTCTTGAGGAAGGTTTGTAGTGCAGTAAATTTCTCTCTTAAGACTGCCTTTGTGGTATCCCAGAGGTTCTGAGAACTCGTCTCTTCATTGTTGTTTAGTTACAAGAACTTGGTAATTTCCTTCTTGATCTTGTCTCTGACCCAACTGTCATTGAGCATAAAATTATTTAGCTTCCACTTTTTTGTTTGAGTCTGCACATTCTTGTTGTTGCTGAGTTCAACTTTTATTCCATGGTGGTCTGAGAAAATGCAAGGGATAATTTTTAATCTCTTAAATTTGCTGAGGTTAGACTTCTGACCTAAGTTGTGGTCTATTTTGGAGTATGTTCCATGGGCTGATGAGTAAAATGTGTACTCAGTTTTATTAGGGAGAAATGTTCTATAGATGTCTGTTAAACTCAAATGCTGAACGGTTAGGTTTAAATCCAAAATTTCTTTGTTAAGCTTCTTGTTGTAGGATCTATCCAGCACTACCAAGGGGGTATTAAAATCTCCAACTATGATGGAGCTGGGAGTAATCAAGTTGCTCACATCTGTTAGAGTGTCTCTTATAAAACAAGGTGCATTCTGGTTGGGTGCATAAATATTGATAATTGAAATATCATCATATTGAGTATTACCCATAACAAGTATAAAGTAACCATCTTTGTCCTTGCTCACTTTTGTTGATTTAAAGCCTATTGTATCTGTGAATAAAATTGCAACACCTGCTTTTTTTCCGCTTTCCATTAGCCTGGAATATAGATGACCATCCGTTCACCCTGACTCTATGCTTGTCTTTCAAAGTAAGGTGAGTTTCTTGAATGCAGCAGATATCTGGCCTGAGTTTTTGTATCCAGTCAGCCAGCCTGTGCCTCTTTAGAGGGCAATTTAAGCCATTCACAATGATTGAGACTATTGATAAGCCTAGTATACTTTTGAGCATCTAGTTTTTTGATGGTTCGGTGGACATCTTTGACCTTTTTTCAGTGTGGAGATTGGAATTTTATTAAAATTTTCTGGGTGAGTTTATTTATGTGGTGGAGGTTTGCACTGGTCATTATGGAGGATAGGTCTGAAGATATCCTGGAGGGCTGGTTTAGTCATGGCAAATTTCTTCAACATGTGAATGTCGTTAAAGTATTTAATTTCTCCATCATAGATGAAACTCAGTTTAGCTGGATACAGGATTCTGGGTTGAAAGTTGTTTTGTTTTAGGAGGTTGAACGTTGATGACCACCCTCTTCTAGCCTGAAAGGTTTCAGCCAAGAGATCTGCAGTCATTCTAATATTCTTCCCCTTGTAAGTTAAGATTTTCTTGTGTCTAGCTGCTTTCAGGATTTTCTCTTTCATGTTAACTTTAGTGAAGTTGATTATGATATGCCTCGGGGATGTCTTGTTTGGGTTGAGTTGCGTTGGGGTTCTCAAGCTGTCTGCTGTCTGAATTTCAGGATCCCTTGGCATGTCTGGACAGTTCTTTTTCATAATTTCATGAAGGAGAGCCTCTGTGTTTTGTAAAGCAACTTCATCACCTTCAGGGATTCCTATGAGGCAAATATTCATTTTCTTCAAATTATCCAAGAGCTCTCTGAGTGAATGATCTGTTTTTGTCCTCCATTTGTCTTGGTCTTTGGATGCTTGGGCGGGTTCAAAAGCTTTGTCTTCAGTGTCAGAGATCCTATCTTCTGCCTGGTCCATTCTCTGAACAAGGGATTCAACTGTATTCTTCAGATCTTTAAGGGCTACAACCTCTTGCTTCAGTGTATTGTAATCTTTGATCATTTTATCTTTGAAATCATTGAATTCCTGGGACAGCTTTTCAATAATTTGAAATTCTAGTTCCCTTGTTTCCTTCATCCTGTTGATCTTATTCGCTATCCAGATTCTGAACTCAATTTCTGACATCTCAGACATCTATTTATGGAAGAGATCTTTAGTTGTATCTGCCCTGCCCTTCCTTGGGGGGACGGGTTGACCTACTCTGGTTGTTCTGGTTACCAGAGTTTTTCCGCTGATTCTGCCCCATGCTGAATTTGCACCTTTCGAAGACCATCCCTAAGACTGTTCTGCCAGTGGCTTCTTCTGGTTACCACCTGGGCGTGCTCTGTTAAGGCCCCCAGAAGCGGGGACACAGCAGGCAGGGTGATGTAGCTGGTCCCAGCAGTCAGTCATGGTTGTGCGCAGCCAAGGCCTGGGAATCATGCAAACAGTGGGTGGGGTGATTCTGCTGCTCCCTGTGGGTATCAGTCACGGTCATACCGCCGAGGCCTCAGGAAGTGGAGACACAGTGGGCAGGGCAATGCAGCCACCCCAGTGGAAATCAGTCATGGTCGCATGCTGCCAAGAACCCAGGAAGCGGGTACTGGTAGGTGGTGTGATGCAGCCACCCCTGCGGGAGTCAGTTGTGGGAGCACACTGTGGAAGCTCCTGGAAGTGGGGACATGGTGGGCGGGGTACTGCAGCCACCCCCTGCGAGAGTCAGTTGCCATCACTCACCACTGAGGCCCCAGGAGGTGGGGACACGGTGGGTGGGGCCATGTAGCCAGCCCCTGTGGGAGTCAGTTGCGGATGCCTGCCGCCAAGGCACCAGGAAATGGGGACAGAAGTTGGGGAGACAGCTGGATGCAGAATGCGCTGGCTGGTGGGATCAGTCCTCATGGAGTAAGCATGAATCAAGCAACTCTCCTCGTGCAGGACAGGGGCAGGGTCTTGGTCCCACAAGGGTGGGGGGAATGTTGCTCTTGGGTCTCCTCTTACTGTCTCTGCAGGCAAGGGGAGGGAGGGTGAACTGGAAACTCAAAATTGCAGTGTGAAGGCCAGTTCCTCTTCTCTGCCTAGGAGAGGGTGTTTGGAGTCTCAGCAGGGTCCCTCCAGGGTAGTAGACCTCCATTTCAGCAGCTCTCACTCGTGGAGTGAGAGAATAGGTCCTCATTTTATCCATCACCTGTAGGAGACTCAGAGGAGCAGTTGAAGAGGAAACAAAGGAAAAGCACACCTTTCTTGGGGGAGGGGACGGACACTTTTCCTTTGGGGTGTATTATGTACCTGTAGATTGCCTTCTAGGGGTTGCTGCCTGCCTCGGCAGAGGTGTCCTGCTGGTTTCACTCTTCTCTTTCGGCTGGGCTCTCATCTTTGACTTTGTAGGGTGTTTTCTGGACTTTATCCCTTCCTCTGGATGGGAGCTTCTGTCGGAGGCTGGTATCTGTTGGCCATCTTGACCCTCTCCCTAACCTTCTTAAACAAAACAATTTTTAGCCCAGAATTCTTTACCCTGATAAAATAAGCTTCAAAATTGATGGAGAAATCAAATCTTTTAATGATATGCAAACATTGAAGAAATTCATCACATTAAGACCAGCTGTACAGGAAATACTTAGAGCTATTTTCCATACTGACCATCACAATGAACCACAGCAAAATAAAAACACAGAAACTAAAGGAGAAAACCTAGCTTCCTCAATGGTGGAGAAAATGAAACTTTCACAAAATAAGATAAAAAGAACTCCACCGTACACATCAATTCTCCCAATAAATGTGAATGACTTGAATTCCCCATTGAAGTGGTACAGGCTGGTTGATTAGACAAAAAAGCACAAGCCATCCATATGCTGTCTCCAGGAAACACACCTAATGTTCAAGGATAAATGAGGACTCAAGGTGAAGAGTTGGAAAACAATATTTTGGGTAAATGGAAATGGGAAGAAAGAAGGGATCATAAACTCATTTTCAGATATAAGTGGATTTAAAGTAACTAAAGTTAAAAAGACAAATATAGTCACTTTATACTGGTCAAGGAAACAATACAACAAGAGGGTGTTTCAATTCTGAATTTATATGCACCCAACTTATATGCTCCCAGATTTACGAAACAGATGTTAATTGGCCTGAGCAATAAGATTTCCTATAGCATCATATCTTAGGACTTTAATACTCCTCCGACAGAACTGGACAGATACTCTAAACAGAAACTATACAAAGATACTAGGGACTTAAATGTGACTCTAGAACAACTGGAATTAATAGACATATACAGAACACACCATCCCAAAGCTAAGGAATATACATTCTTCTTGACAACCCAAGGAACATACTCCAAAATGGATCATATACTAGGACACAAATCACATCTCAAAAAAATTAAAAGAATTAAAATTATACCTTGTATCTGTCTTCTCCGACCACAAGGCAATAAAGGTGGAACTCAACTAAGACAAAAATTTTCATCCCTATACAAAGACATGGAAATGAAACAACCTTATGCTGAATGAAAGTTGGGTCAAGAAGGAGACAAAGGAGGAAATTGTTAAATTCCTTGAACATAACAACAATTAAACCACAAGCTACCAAAGCCTATTGGATACTGCAAAAGCAGTCCTAAGAGAGAAATTAATCACATTAAATGCCCACATGAAAAAAACAGAAAGATAGCACATCAACAACTTAATGAATCATCTCAAGTAGATGGAGAAGAAAGAGCAGTCAAATCCCTAAACTAGCAGAAGAAAAGAAATAACCAAAATTAAATCAGAAATAAATAAAATTGAAAACAAAAGAATCATTCAGAAAATTAACAAGACAAAATGTTGTTTCTTTTGAAAAGGTAAATAAAATTGATAAACCTTTGGTCAGATTAATTATAAATAGAAAAGTAAAATTTCTATCTCAAGCAGAAATGAAAAAGGGGACATAACAACAAATACCGCAGAGATACAAGAGATTATTTTCAACTACTACAAGAAGCTTTATGCCAAAATTTGACTATATGAAGGAAATGGACTGATACCTGGAATCACACAGTCTCCCTAAACTTAATAATGAAGAAATAGATCTCCTTAACAGACCAATATCTAGCATGGAGTTTGAAGAAACTATAAAAAAGCTCCCAACAAACAAAAATACTGGACTATATGTCATATGTTTTCACTTTAGAATTCTATTAACCCTTCAAAGAAGAACTTATACCCATACTGCACAACTTATTTCAAAACATTGAGAAGGAAAGAATGTTCCCCAACACTTTCAATGAAGGAAACATCATCCTGATATCAATACCAGCAAAGGATCCAACTAAAAAGGAGAATACAGACCAATTTCACAATGAACATTGATGCAAAATACTCAACAAAATCTTAGTGAATAAACTGTAGCTACACAATAAAAAATTTATGCATCACAATCAAATAGGCTTCATCCAAAGGATGCAAGGCTGGTTTAATATATGCAAATTCATAAATGTAATACATCATATCAATAGAAACAAAAACAAAGATCATATAATCCGCTAAATATATGCAGAAACAGCTTTTTTAAAAATTCAGCATCATTTTCTAACAAAAACACTTTTTAGAAATAGGTAAAAACACTTGTAAGACAATAGGTAAAGATGGCATATTTCTTAAACTGATTGAAGCTATCTATGGCAAACCCGCAGCCAATATCATACTGAATGCAGTAACAGTGAAAGCTTTTCTACTTAGAATTGGATCCAGGCAAGGATGTCTTATATTACCACTGCTAGTCAACATAGTGCTGGAGGTTCCAGCTAATACAATCAGGCAAGAGAAAGATATTAAGGGCTCCCAAATTGGGGGAGAGGAGGTCAAACACTCACTCTTTGCTGATGATATAATTTTTTACTTACAAAACCCCAGGACTTCCCCACAAGACTGAGAGTATTCAAGAAATACAGTAACCTTACAGGGTATAAAATCAATGTCCACCAATCAGTAGCCTTTGCATATGCCAATAACAAACAGGTTGGAAGCAAATCAAGGACACAATTCTGTTTACAGTAGATTCAAAGAAAATGAAATATCTGAGAATATACATAACAAAAGAGAGGAAGTACCTCTACAAAGAGAACCATGAAGTCTTAAAGAAAGAAGTATCTCAAGACTTTAACAAATAAAAGAACATTCCATGCTCTTGGCTGGGATGAATCAACATTGTTAAAATCTCTATATTACCCAATGCAATTTACAAATTCAAGGCAATCTCCACTAAAATACCACCATCATACTTTGAAGAACTAGAAGAAAATAGTTGTTCATTTTGTATGGAACCAGAAAAAACCCTGTATAGACTACGCAATTCTTATTCATAAAAAGAAAGCCAGAGGCATCAGTCTGCCAAGCTTCATGTTATATTACAAGTCCACAGTAATAAAAAGAGCATGGTGTTGGTAGAGAAAATAGAGACATAGACATGTGAAACACAGTAGAAAACTTAGAGATGAAAGCAGTCTTTTATTGTCATCAGATCTTTTATAAACATGCTTTCCCAAAAGTATCTTCTGGGAAAAGAATCTCTATTCAATAAACGGTGCTGGGACAACTTGATAAACACATGGAAAAGACTGAAACTTGATCTACCCTTTTCACCACTTATAAAGGTAGACTCAAGATGGATAAAAGATTTATATCGAAGACAGGAAATGATAATAATTCTAGAAGAAAGCATAGGAAAAAGTCTTGATGACATTGGCGTGTGGAAGATTTTATAAAGAAGACTTCAGTGGCAATCCCAAAAACACAAATAAACAATTGAGACTTAATTAAAATGCAAAGCTTAGGACACAATAATTAAAGCACATACACACCCATCAAAATGTGAAAAAATATTTGTATGTTATAAATCTGACCTAGGTTTGATAACTAGTATCTATAGCAAAATCTAATTAATCAACAGAGAAGAGCAAATAATATCATATATTACTGGCAAGAGCCATGAACAGAAACTTTTCTGAGGAAGACAGATGAATGAGTGACAAACATATGCAGAAATGCTTGCCATCCAAAATCATCAGGGAAATGCAATTCAAAAGCCACTTAGAGATGTCACCTAACTCCACTGAGAATAGCTCACATTACAAAGTCCCAGAGTTCTAGATAGTTGTATGGATGGGAAGAGAAAGGAACATTTTTACACTGTTGGTGGGACTGCAAACTAATAAAGCCAATTATGAAAAACATTCAGTAAAGTCAAATTAGACCTCCCATTTGATCCCGTAATCCCATTGCTAGGCTACCCAGAAGAAAAAAGAAAATTTTATCATTAGGAGGTTTGCACTAGATTGTTTGTCACAGCCCAATTTATAATTGCCAAAATGTGAAAACAGCTTAAATGCCCATCAATGCAGGAATGGATAAACAAACTGTGGTATATGTATATCATGGAGTACTATTTAGTCATAAAAGAAGACTGCAACTTTACATCTTTTATTTTAACCTGGATGGAATTGAAACATATTCTTTTCAGTAAAGTATCACAAGAATGGAAAAGCAAGTACCCAATGTACTCATTACAAATATGAAGTCAGTAGATGATCTATTACTTGCCCACATAAGAGAGAAACTCAATTTAATTCAGGTTGGGGAGGAGGAATGAGGGAATGAGGGAGGGAGGAAAGGGGAGGAGGGAGGGAGCTTGGTGTTCTCACACTTAATGGGCACAATCTAAGGGTATATGACACACCTCTTGGGTGTGGGATGCATCTGTAAGGAGTACTCCACTTAACAAATGCAAACATTATAACTTAGTTGTTTGTACCCTCACATTAACCTGGAATAAAACAAAAATGAAAACCAAACAACAACAAAAATAGATGCATATGGGATGGGGCATAATGGCTGAATAGAGGCAGCTTTCACAAGAAGCACCTGATCAGGAAAAAAGGTTGAACTGAAGCAAACTGGAAGTTGAACAAGGGGAGGAGGTTGAACATAAGGAGAAGAAATAAAGGTGCCCAACATCCCTACAGAGAAAGACTATGAGGGTGAGTGAGAGGAATGAAGAAAACAAAGATGAGGTATGAAGCACCTAGACTCAAGGTGCCTGGTGTTGAAAGTGAAGGGAAACAACACACACCCAGGGTGTATGCCATGGCTCTTTCCACAAACAGTGAACAGAGGACCTCTCATCTTATCCCCATGGGAGATAGCCACAAACTCCCAGTTCTTCTGCACCTAAGAATTTCCACCTCTGGGTCCCCATACTGACTGTCACAAATGTGAACAACTTTTCTCTTAGCCATCTGGAACCCAGCCATTCTCACATATCTCTGGGCTGCCCGACAGACAGCCACTGCAAAGGCCAACTTTTCAGTGCCTGGGAAAGGTGAAGTGTTAGCTTGGTCCAGACAGCCTGGAGGGTCTGCCTCATCTCCAGGTACCAGAAGAGCAACGAAGCCCCTACCAACAGAAGCAAGAATTATAAAGGCCACTTTCTTTCTTACCATAATCAGCTGGATCTTTGGCCATGGGAAGATGGGGAGATGGGCCTTGCCCCCTCAGCATATCTATTGGGTATTCTGGGGGTCCTCTACATTCTGTGGTCTGGTGAGGTGAATGCATAGATATAGCATAGATTAAGTAATTGAAAGAGGCATTCAAGGAGATTTAAAACACAGTAGAAAGTCTCAGTAATAGTGTAGAACATGAGAAGAAAGAATCTCAGAAATTGAAGACAAGGCTTTTGAACTAATCTAAACATTGAAAGGAGAAAAAAAAAGCAGTTACTCTGGCTTGGCTGTCCCCACTGAGTGTGATTAAGTGAAATTTGAATATACTTTCCATCAGCATTGATTTTTAAGAGTGATTCTCCTGCTGCTAATATGAAATAAAAGCCAGGTTTTTGTGGAAGAAAAATAAAACATCAGTGCTTTGAGTATTCTTAGGTGGGGCCAAAAAAGAAAAACAAACAAACAAACAAAAATAAATAAAGAAAGAAAGAAAAGAATAGAGAAAGGCAGAGCTTTCCTTGAGAGAGTTAAGGTACTACTACATAAACTTGAACATTTGAATTATAAGAATTCCTGATGCAGAAGAGGATTTCCTAAAAGCACCGAAGGACTACTTCAAAAATTGATAGTGAAGAGTGGTGCCGGTGGCTCAGTGGGTAGGGCGCCAGCCCCATATACTGAGGGTGGCAGGTTCAAACCTGGCCCCAGCCAAACTGCAACAAAAAAATAGTTGGGTGTTCTGGTGGATGCCTGTGGTCCCAGCTACTCAGGAGGCTGAGGCAAGAAAATCTCCTAAGCCCAGGAGTTGGAGGTTGCTGTGAGCTGTGATGCTGTGGCACTCTACTGAGGACAATAAAGTGAGACTCTGTCTTTAAAAAAAAAAATCGTAGTGGAAAATTTTGCAAGGATTGCCACTAACCCTCAAATCAAGATACAAGATAGTTTCAGAACCCCAGTTCAACTGGTTCAAAGAGCAACTCCTAGACACATGGTAATTAATCCAGCTAAAGTCAAAATGAAAGAGAAAATACTTTAAGCAGCCAGGCGTAAGCAAATTCTATGTACAAGGGGAAAAACTTTAGGGTAGCAATGAACTTCTCAGATAAAAATTTTCAAGATAGAAAAGGGTAGACATCTGGCTTTAACCTTCTTAAACAAAACAATTTTCAGCTCAGGAATCTGTATATTGCTAAATTAAGTTTAATTTTTGATGTAGAAATCGAACATTTTAGTGACATGCACATATGGAGGAAACTGGCCACAACAAGAAAAGCTCTGCCTAAAGGACTCAGACCCATTCTTCACACTAATCAGCACAATGGAATACCAGAAAAGTGAACACATGCAGAAATTAAAGGACAAATCCTATTTCCACAGTGGCACAAGGGTTAAAACTAATCAACAGGCCAGCACAAAACAAAAAGAACAAAACTCCACTATACCTATCAGTTCTCTCAGTAAATTTGAATGGCCTAAATTCTCCACTGAAGAGGAACAGGGTAGTTGACTGGATTAAAAGAAAACTAGAGCCAAATATGTTCTGACTTAAGGAAACATATCCAACTGCGATGGATAAAATGAGACACAGAGTGAAGAGATGGAAAACAGTATTTCAGGCAAATGGAAATAAGAATAAAGTAAGAGTTGCAAACTTATTTGCAGACACAATTGGGTTTAAACCAACAACTATAAGGAAAGACAGGATGTACAATACACACTGGTCAAGGGAAGCATATAACTAGAAGATATTTCAATTCTGAACACCTATGTACCCAACTAAAATTTTCCCAGATATATAAAACAAACTCTAATTAATATTAACAATAGGATATCCTGCATATCTATAATACCTGAGGATTTCAACACCACTTAAACAGAAATGGATAGATCCTACAAGCAGAAACTAAACAAAGAAGCAATGATCTTAAAAAAGACTTTAGAACAAATAGGCTTAACAATCTTTTACAGAACGTTTCATCCTCCAAATTTGATCATTCCTCAGGGCACAAATAAAACTTCAATAAATTTAAAAGAATGGAAATTTAACTTGTATCTTCCTGGACTATCACAGAATACAAGTAGACTTCAACTCCAAGAGAAATTAAAAAACCCACATAAAGTCATGGAAACTAAACAACCTTATGCTAAATGAGAGCTGAGTCAAGGAGGAGATAAGAAAATTACTATATTTCTTGAACAAGATGAAAAGAAGCCACAAGGTATCAAAACCTGTGGGATGCTGCAAAGGTAGTCCTATGAGGGAAGTTTATAGCAGTAGATGCTCATGTCCAGAAAACAGAAAAAGCACAAGTTAATACCTTAATCGATCATCTCAAGCAGATGGAAAAGGAAGAGAAATCCAATCACAAACCTATCAGAAGAAAATAAATAACAAAATTAGATCAGAATTAAATGAAATTGAGAACACAAGGATAATTCAGAAGATCAACAAAAAGTTGGTTCTTTGAACAGATAAAATTGATAAACCCTTGGTCAGACTGATAGACTTTTCTATTCTACTGAAATAGAAAAGTAATATCTCTAATAACCTCAATAATAAATGAAAAATAGAAAAGAACAGATACCACAGAGATTCAAAATTTTGTCAATGATGACTATAAAATAAGTCTGTGCCCAGAAATTTGAAAACATAGAGGAGATAGACAATTATCTGGAATCAACCACCTTCCAAAACTCAAAGAGAAAGCAATAGAAATTTTGAATAGACCAATACAAAGCACCAAATTGCAACAACCCTTAAGAACCTTCCAAAAAAATGTCCTGGACCTGATGGTTTTACAACAGAATTATTCCAAACCTTCAAAGAGGAGCAATTACTTACATTGCATACCCTATAACCTATTTCAAAATATAGAGAAGGAAGAAATTCTTGCCCACATTTTCTATGAAGCAAATATCACCCTGAAACCAAAACCAGGAAAGGACCAAACAGAAAAGTAAAAATACAGACCAACATCATTAATGAATATCAACACAAAAAATATTCAATAAGATCTTACCAAACAAAATACAGTTACATATTAAAACTTTACACGTTATGATCAGGTGGGCTTTATCCCAGGATGTAAGGTTGATCCAACATGTATAAATCCATAAATGTAATACATCACATAAATAGATATAAAATGAAGACCATATGATCTTAATAGATGTAGAAAAAGCACTCAACAAAATTCAGTGCCCTGTCTGACAAGAACATATAAGAAAATAGGCATAGGTGGGAACTTTCATTACCTGATAAAGGTAGTTTGCTACAAACTCACAGCCAATATCATATTGAATAAAGTAAAACTGAAAGCATTTTCACCTAGAACTGGAACCAGACAGGGATGTCCACTAGTGCTACTACTATGCAACATAGTGTGAAAAGTTCTATCCAAAGTAATCAGGCAAGACAATATCAAGGGTATTCAAATGAGGACCCAGGAGATCAAACTCCTGCATTTTGTGTATGATATGATTTGATACATAGAAAACCACAAGTTCTCAACCCCTGGGCTTCTGGAATTGATCCAGGAATACAGTAATGTCTTGGGATATAAAATCAAGTTCACAAATCAGTAGCCTTTCTATATTTCACTAAAAGTCAAGCTGAGAATAAAATAAAAAACACAATACACTTCACAGTAGCTTCAAAAAAAAAATGAAATATCTGGGAAGGTACCTAACAAAGAACATGAAGGATCTCTATAAAGAGAACTATGAAGCCCTGAGAAAAGAAATATTGCAAGACATTAACAAATGGAAGAACATATCAGGCTTATGGCTGTGAAGAATCAACATTGTTAAAATGTCCATACTATCCAAAGTGATCTTATGGATTTAATTCAGTCCCCATCAAAGCACCAATGCCATACTTTGAAGAACATGAAAAAAAAATAGTACTTTGTTCTGTGTGGAACCAGAATAACCCCCAAATGGCCAATGCAAGTTTAAGAAATAAAACCAAATCTGGAGGCATCATGTTACCAGACTTCAGGTTACACTACTGGACTACTGTTATCAAAACAGCATGGTACTGTCATAAAAATAGAGATACAATTCTATGAAGCAGAAGTGAGAACTTAGAGATGAACCTTGCTGAATATCCCTATCTGATCTTTTAAAAAACCAAACAAAAGCATATTCTGGGGAAAAGAATATCTATTTAATAGATGATGGAGGGGGGAAGAAAGAGGGAGGGCAATTAGTAGGAGGAGGGAGAGCAACTGTTGAGATCTCACTTAATATGCACAAAGTGAGGGTGTATAGCATGTCCCCTGGGTGAAAGGTTCAACTACTATGTGTACTTTACCTTGGAAGAGAAAACAATGTAACCTAAAATTTTTTACCCTCATATTAATTTGAAATAACCCCCCCAAAATAATAAAACTAAAAAAAGAAGGATGTTTCAAAAGATCCTACAAATGGCAAAAACCACATAAAAAAGGTCAACATTGCTATTCATCAAAGGAATAAAACCACAATGAGATACCATTTGGTTTTAATCTGAATGGCTATCATTAAGAATTCATAAAGCAGTACATGTTGGCATGGATGTGGCGAAAGGGAACACTTATACACTGTTGGTTTGAATGTAAATTTGTACAACCTCTATGGAGATTTTAATGGAAATTTTTTTTAATAACCAAACGTAGACATACCATTGAATCCAGCAATCCCACTACTAAATAACTGCCCAAAGGAAAAAAATCATTATATCAAAAAGATACTTGTACCCACATGTTTATTGCAGCACAATTCACAGTCACAAAGACATGGAATCAACTGAAGTGCCCATTAACTGATAAGTGTATAAACAATATGACACACACACACTATGGAGTACTACATAACCATAAGAACAAATAATGTCTTTTGAAGCAACTTGGATAGAACTGGAGGCCATTATCCTCTAGTTCTGACTTTAGCATTATATAGTTCATTCATGTAACAAAAAACCCTTTTATCCCCTAAATCTATTGAAGTAAAAAATATCCTTTTTCTTTATCCATTAATTTTATCTATTGATCATATGGATTTTGTTTTTATATATTGATATGTGGATTTTGACTTTTGTTTAAGATATTGCCTTATGATGATTGCTTTTTATATATTAAACCAGTCTTGCATTCATGGGATACATGTAACCTGGTTGGGGTATAATCCTTTCTATATGTTGATGGATTTCATTTGCTAGCATTTTGTTATTTATTATTATGGCAATAAATTTAATATTTATTGGTCTTTAATTTCCTATTCTAGTAGGGGGTTTTGGTATCTTATTTTGGTATCATGATAATACTGAACTCATAGCATGAGTTGGAAAGGTGGTCTCCAATGTTTTCTTTTGTGGGGGGGGTGGTGAAGAGATTGAGCAATAGTGTTGTTAACTGCTCTTCAAATGTTTGGTACAAATGACCAGTGAACTCTTATAGTCATTTTTTGTTTGTTTGTTTTGTGCATGTGTGTGTATTATTATGAAATGTGTTCTGAGTATGTGATCATTTTTGTTGTTGTTGTTGTTGTTATTGTTGTTGTTGTACCAGAATGTTTATTGCAGCTCAATTCATAATTACTAGGTCATGGAAGAAGCCCAAGTACCCATCCATCCATGAATGCATTGATAAATTGTGGTATATGTACACCATTGAATATTATGCAGCCTTAAAGAAAGATGGAGACTTTACCTCCTTCATGTTTACATGGATGGAGCTAGAAAATATTCTCCTTAGCTAAGTATCTCAAGAATGGAAGAAAAAGTATCCAATGTACTCGGCCCTACTATAAAACTAATGTATAGCTTTCGTATGAAAGCTATAACCCAATACACCAATATGGGGTAAGGGGAGAAGAAGGGGAGGGGGGGAGGATGGGTGGAGGGAGGGTGATTGGTGGGATCACGCCTATGGTTCATCTTACAAGGGTACATCTGAATTTTTCTAAATGTAGAATATAAATGTCTTAACACAATAACTAAGAAAATGACATGAAGTTTGATGAAAATATTTCAAATTTTATATAAAACCAGCACACTGTATCCTATGACTACATTAATGTACACAGGAAATAAAATAAACAAAAAAAGATTAGAGTCAACTTGTAAACTCCTGATAATGTTGCTATTTTGATCTTTTCTCATGAATCATGAATGTTTTTAATGGCATCTAGAATGGTAAGTTATTTCCAGAAGGGTTTTGATTTATTTTGCCTGGTTGAGCTGAATGTGTCAGCTTGTACAGATTGGTATGGAAAACTGGATCTGGACTTCCTTGTGTGGCCCCCAGAAGCCTGGCATTGTCCACCCAGAACCCATTTGCCACCACTCTCCCTTTATCCCAGGTGGACAATACAAAGTAAGAGGGGGCTGAGCGAGGGTGCATGGGAGCGATCTCAAAGCCAGGAAGGCATACAGAGAGCAAATTAAGATTTTAACAGTCTTAGCTTGAGAGGGTCCCTTCCAGGGATGATGGTCCAGGTGACTCTACCATCATCTGTCATGTGTTTCACTCAAGTGTTGTGGATCCATGCGGAAAGGCTGTCAACCCTCATGGCAGTCGGGGTGGTGAAGATGATGGTGAAGGGGCCTTCCACTTCCAGATCAGTCCTTCTTTCTGGAATGTTTCAATGTACACCCAGTCTCCAGGTTGGAGAGCAGAGTCAGGTTCCTCGCCAGATCTCTTGGGGTCCAGGTATGTGTCTGGGGCCTGGAAGTGCAGATCTCCCTGGACCTGCAGCTTTGGCTGCAGATCCTTCCCTCTGCAGCCACATTGCTATGGGAAATCGCCTTCCTCGCTGGTTCCTTCTCCCCGGCTACCAGCTCCAGTGCTAGAATAGTTTGAAAAATCGAGTATGTGATCTTGAAGTTACTTGTAGGATACAGCCATCATAGAAATGCATACCTGCACAAAGAGAACTCTGGCTGTTTGGAATATTTTCCTCACTCCCCTTAGAAATTTTGACCAGATTGTAGGGAATCCAAAAAATCCCTCTAATACCTAGCTTCCCAGCTGGGCCTCCCAAAGGGCTGGGATTACAAGTATGAGCCACTGTACCAGGCCTTCCTAAATTCCTGTAAGTGGAGAGTAAATAGATAAAGTAAGAAATCAGATGGCTTAACACACCATTAGTGACTCTTTCCTTTTTCTTTTCATGGTATAAAATACCAGATGTGCATGAATTGTGAATGTAGAGATCTGCTTCCTTTTATTGCCACAAAAGCCTGCCACTTAGGTAAGTCTCTGCAGGATTAATCTTTGAGTAGCTGCTACCAACCTGGAATGGTCTGTCTTTTTTTTTTTTTTTTTTTTTTGAGACAGAGCCTCAGTGTGTCACCCTCGGTAAAGTGCTGTAGAGTCACAGGTCACAGCAACCTCAAACTCTTGAGCTTAAGCAATTCTCTTGCCTCAGCCTCACAAGTAGCTGAGAGTATAGGCGCCCACCACAGTGCCTGGCTATTTTTTGTTGCAGATGTCACTGTTGTTTAGCCAGCTCAAGCTGTGTTTGAACAGCTTCCGTGTATGTGCCTGGCACCATAACCACTTGTGCTGTGGGCACTGAGCCTGCCTTGTTCTTTGGTCAAACCTTGCCTTCTGCAGATGGAGGGTGCTTCTTGGTTCTGGTAGGGAGTTTTCCCAACATGTATCATGTTCATTCAATAAATTTCTTAAGTTTTTGCAGGTATATATAGATTTTCTATTTTTTTCTATTATATATATGAGTCAGGCCCCCACGGCCCTGGTCTTGATCACCCATCATGGCAGGAAGTAACCAGGCATGATGCAGATTAGTAGTGCACACCTGAGGGAGGCAGGCTAGCCCTTCTTTGCACAGTAGCCCGGACAACCTCCACACCAGCCTTCTATTGAGAAAGAACAATACAGGTGAGGGGAATAAATAACAAGGACTAGGTGCTGAAGGCACAGGCTCTTTCTCCATAGGGAGCTGCTGTGGGTGAATTGCCCGAGAATCCAACTCCCAGCTGTAAATCATCTTGCTCAGAGGTCGTCTGGCTCTTGGTGTCATCTAGAAGACAGAGTCTCATTGTGTCACCATGGGTAGAGTGTTGTGGTGTCACAGCTCACAGCAACCTCAAACTCTTGGGCTTAAGTGATTCTCTTGCCTCAGCCTCCCAAGTAGCTGGGTCTACAGGCGCCTGCCACAAACTCCAAATATTTTTGTTGTTGTTGTTGTATTTGTCATTGTTGTTTGGCAGGCTGGGCCGGGTTTGAACCTGCCAGGTCCAGTGTTATGTGGCTGGCGCCCTAGCCACTGAGCTATAGGCCCCAAGCCAGATTTTCTGTTTTATTAAGTATTGTAATAACCAAGCCCCCAGCCCTTCACCCCCTCCCTAAGGCCAGTAGGGAAGAAGCCCCCTACCCTAGAAAAAGGAACCACTCCTAAGCTTTTTAGTTCCGGCCCTCTCAACGGTAGAGAAACAGCCTGAAATTAAGGAAGTATGCAGAGAGGGGTTAAAGAAGGGAGGGGTTGATTCCAAATAAAGCCCCGGGTGAGTCTCCTATAATCCTTTTTATTTTTGCAATGTTGGGAGTTAGCTCTCTTCTTTCATCCCTGACTTTATTGAATATTCTCTCTCTTTTTTATTCATGGCCAGTCTAACTAAAGTTGGTCAATTTTGCTGATAATTGCAAACAAAAAACTTCAGTCTATTTTTTTTTTTTTGAGACAGACTCTCAAGCTGTTGCCCTGGGTAGAGTGCAGTGGTGTCATAGCTCACAGTAACTTCCAATTCTTGGGCACAAGTGAGCCTTTTGTCTCAGGTTTTCAATTTTATTTTAGTAGAGATGGGATCTTGCTTTTTTCTCAATTTAGTCTGGAAATTGTGAACTCAAGCAATCCACCTGCTTCGGCCTCCCAGAGTGTTAGAATTACAAGTGTGAGCCACCATGCCCAGCCTAAGGTCTATTTTTTAATTCTCTTGTCCATTTTTTTTCTCCCTAGAGTTTATTATTTTCTTCCTTCTGAATGTTTTGAGTTCTCTTTACTATTATTTTAATGATTTATTATGGTGGAAGTTAAGGATATTCATCTGAGATTGTTCTTCAGTACATGCATTTTGAAGTATAAATTTCTCCCTGAGCACCGCTTTAGGTCCAATCACTACATTTTGGTCTGTTTTGTTTTTCTCGTTATCATTTTGAAAATACTTTCTAATTTCCCTCATAATGTCTTTGCTCTTATTTATATAGGAAAGTGCTGATTTTCACACATTTTAAAATTCTTGGATTGTTTTACTATCAATGAATTTTACTTTCATTACCTTGTGGTCAGAGAACATAACTGATATGATTTCAATCTTTTTGAATTTGTCAAGACTTGTATTATGATCTGTATTTTCTGGAGAATGTTCCATGTGCATCCAAGATGAATACATATTCTGTTGTTATTGGTGACGTTTCTACTTATGTCTGTTGTTTATAGTTATTTTGTAGTGTTGTTTCATCATTGTATTTCTTAGTTATTCTTATTGTTCTGTCTTTTTTTAAGTAGTGTACAGAAATCTCCAATTATTGTTTAAGTGTCTATTTCTCCCTTCAATCTGCCAAATATTACTTCATGAGTATTGGTGTTCTTTTGTTAAGTCGACCTATGTATGTCATTTTTATATCTTCCTCAGAAATTCAATTTTGCTATTATAAAATGTCTTTCTTTGTCTCTAATGTAATTTTTTTATTTTGTATTTTGTTTAGTATTAGCATAGCCACTTCAGCTGTTTATTTGTTCATGTTTATTTAGTAAAATTTCCCCTCCTTTTACTTGCAACCTGTTTTTCACCCTGGTTTCCAAAGTCCATCTTTTTTTGACCTCATATAACTAGATCACATTTTTAAAAATTTATATTTTGATAGATTTTGGAATACAAGTTTTTTTGGTTACCTGCATAGATTGTATAGTGGTGATGTCTGAGTTTTTAGTGTTCCCATCACCAAGTACAGTAGATTGAAATCAATAAGCAATTTTAATTTCTGTACCCCTCCCATCCTGAGGCTCCAGTATCCATTGTACCACTCTGTATGCTATTGAATACCTGTGCCATAGTTCCCCCCCCTTTTTTTTTAGAGACAGAGTCTCACTTTGTCACCCTCAGTAGAGTGCTGTGGCATCATAGCTCACAGCAACCTCCAGCTCTTGGACTTAAGTGATTCACTTGCCTCAGCCTCTCGAGTAGCTGGGACTATAGGTGCTTGCCACAATGCCTGGCTATTTTTTTTGTTGCAGTTTGGCTGGGGCTGGGTTCAAAACCACCAGCCTTGGTATATGGGGCCAACGCCCTACTAACTGAGCCACAGGCGCCTCTCCATAGCTCCCATTTTTAAGTGAGAATATGCCATATTTGGTTTTCCATTCCTGCTTTACTTCACTTAGGATAAAGCCTTCTAGTTCCATCCAAGTAGCTGAAAAATATATTTTTAATCCCCTTTATGGATGAGTAGCATTCCATTGTATATATACATCTGTTTTCTTTATCCAGTTCTCAGTTGATTGGTACTAAGTTGATGCCATATCATTGTGATTGTGAATTGTGCTGTGATAAACAGACAAGTGCAAGTGTTTTTCTAATAAAAATGATTTATTTTCCTATAGGTGATTACCTAGCAGTGGGATTGCTAGATTGAATGGTGGTCTACTTAGTTATTTCATAAATCTCTGCTTTCCATAGTGATTATACTACATTACATTCCTACCACGACTATTCAACTTTCACCACATCCACACTAGCTATTTTTTTGACTTTGTAATTATGGATATTCTGACTGCTGTAAGGTGGTATCTCACTGTGGTTTCAGTATGCATACCCCAATCATTAGTGTTTGTTGGCCATTCATATTTCTTCTTTTGAGAAGTATTTGTTCATGTCATTTGCACACTTTTTAATGGATTTTTTTTTTGTTCTTTCTGATTTGTTTGAGTTTCTTGTATATGCTGTATATTAGTCCTTTTCTGGATGTATAGTTTGAGAATGTCTTCTCTCACTCTATAGGTTGTTTTTTTACTCTTTCTTTTGCTGTGAAGAAACTTTTAGTTCAATTAAGCCCCATTTATTTGTTTATTTATTGATTACATTGGCTTTGGGGATCTTATTCATAAATACTTTGCCTAAGCCAATGTCCAGAAGAATTTTATGTATCACATTTAAGTTTTTTATCCATCTTGAGTTAATTTTTTTGAGTTAATATTGTAGGAGATAGGATTCCAGCTTAATTATTTTCCATATCACTTTATCTAACTTTCCCAGCACCATTCATAAAATAGAATATCCTTTCCATGTTTTCTCCTTTTTTTATGCTTTGTGTGAAGTGGAGTAATGTGATGCTTCTGAATTTGTTCTTTTTTGGTTAGGATTTCTTTGGGTATTTTTTGTTTCATATGAAAGGATTTTTTTCCCAACTCTATAAAAAATGACATTGGGTATTTTGAGAGGAAGTGCATTGAATCTGTAAGTTGCTTTAGGTAGTATGGTCATTTTCACAATATTGACTACTGAGTTCAGGAACATGAGATGTATTCCCTTTTGTTTCTATCTTCTATTTCTTTCATTGGTAATTTGTAACTCTTCTTGTAGAGATTTTTAACCTCATTGGTTAGGTATATTCCTAGGCATTTTCAATTTTTTAAATTAATTTTTAACTAAAATCATAACTGTATATATTTATAGAGTACAATGTGATGATTTGATATGCAATGTGGAATGCTTAAATCAAATGGATTAACATCACCATCACCTCACTTACTTATTTTTTGTGGTAAGACATTTAAAATTTACCCTTAGTTATTTTGAAATATACCCTTGCATTGTGCACATTATGGGAGATCTCACCAAATGTCCTCCCTCCTCCCACCAGTAACCTCCTCTTCCCTTCCCTACTCTCTCCTCACCCCTCGCCCATAGAGACTATATTTGTGTTTTATCTTTTGTATCAGTGTTTAAATGTTCATATATTGGTTTCACAATATATAAACTGAGTACATTGGATATTTTTTCCATTTTTGAGATACTTTACTAAGAAGATTGTGTTACAGTTCCATTCAGGTAAACATAAAAGTTGTAAAGTCTCCATCTTTTTATGGCTGAATAGTATTCCAAAGAATACATAAACCACGGTGTGTTAATCCATTCATGGGTTGATGGGTGTTAGGGCTACTTCCATGCCTTGGCAATTATGAATTCAGCTGAAATAAACATTATGGTGCAAATGTGTTTGTGGTAAAATGATTTTTGTTCTTCTGGGTAGATACCTAGTAATGGAGTTGTAGGATCAAATGAAACATCAACTTTTAGTTCTTTGAGGATTCTCCACGCTTCTTTCCATAGGATTGTACTAGTTTGCAATCTCAAGAGCAGTGTACAACTGTTTGCTTCTCTCCACATCCATGCCAGAATCTATAATTTTGGGACTTTGGGATGTGGGCTAATCTCACTGGAGTTAGGTGATATCTCAATGTGGTTCTAATTTGCATTTCTCTGATTATTAAAGTTGATGAGCATTTTTTAATGTATTTGTTGGCCATTTGTCTGTCATCTTCAGAGAAATTTCTGTTCAAGTCTCTTGGCCACAAAACAATGAGGTTGTTTGAATTTTTTCTTATTGATTAATTTGAGTTCTCTGTAGATTTTAGTTATCAGACCTTTGTTGGAAGCAGAACATGCAAATATCTTCTCTCATTCTGAAGGCTGTTTATCTGCTTAATTGTAGTGCCCTTAGCTGTGCAGAAGCTTTGTACCTTGATCAAATACCAGTTATTTGTTTTGGTGTTGCTACAATTGCCAGGGAGGGTCTTCCTCATAAAATATTTTCTCAGGCCAATGTCTTCAAGTGTTTTTACTGAATTCAGTTCTATTATTTTTATATTTTCATGTCTTAAATTTAAATCTTTTATCCAGAAGTAATCAATATTTATTAGTGGTGAGAGGTTGTTGGCCTAGTTTCAGTCTTCTATAGGTGGTTAACCAGTTCTTCAAGAACCATTTGTTAAATAAGGATTCTTTTCCCTAATGCATGATTTTGTTTGGCTTATCAAAGATCAACTGATGATATATGGCTCAGTTCATCTCTAGATTCTCTACCTTAGTCCATATATCTATATCTCTATTTTTGTTACAGTACCATGCTTTTTTGTTCACTATAGATTTATAGTATAATCTGAAGTCTGGTAATGTGATGCATCCAGATTTAAATTTATTTCTAATAATTCTATTGGATATTTGGGTATTTTTTGATTCTAAATAAAAAGAAGTACTACTTTTCGAGTTCTTCAGAGTAGGACATGGGTGCTTTAATGGGGATTGCCTTAAATCTCTAGATTTCTTTTGGTAGTAAGAACATTTTAACAATGTTGATTCTTCCACACCAAGAGCTTGGTATTTTCTTCCATTTTTTAACTTCTGCTATTTCTTTTCTCAGGGTTTCATAGTTCTCTTCACAAAGATCCTTCACGTCCTTTCTTAGACATATTACCAGGTATTTCATCCTCTTCAGCTCTACTGTAAAAGGAATAGAGTCTTTGATTATATTCTTGGCTTGACTATTGTTGATATATATAAAGGCTACCGATTTGTAGGCATTGATTTTGTATCCTGAGACACTGCTATATTCCTTGATTATTTCTAAGAGCTTGACTCCCTGGGGTTTTCCAGGTATAAGATCACGTCATGCATGAAGAGAAAGAGGTTGATCTCTACCAACCTATTTGAACAGCTTTCATCTCCTACACTTGCCTGATAATGATGGTGAGGACTTCCAGCACTATGTTGAATAGCAGTGGCAACAATAGGCATCATTATTTAGTTTCAGATCTGAGTGGAAATGTTTTCAGTTTTACTCCATTCAGAATGATACTGGCTGTGAGTTTGCTGTAGATGGCCTACAGTTTAAGAAATGTACCCTCTAAGCCTATTTTTGTAAGTGTTCTAATCATGAAAGGATGCTGGATATCATCAAAAGCCTGTTTTACATCAATTGATAGAATCATTTTTTAATATTATTTATGTGGTTTCTATATTTATAGATTTCTGTATGTTGAAGCAAACTTGTAACCCTGAGATAAACCAACTTATGGTGTATAAGCTTTTTGATGTGTCATTGAATTCTGTTTGCTGGGAACTTATTGAATGTTTTTGCATCTATATTCAGTAATCATATTGGTCTATAGTTTCTTTTTCCTGTTGGTTCCTTTCCTTATTTGAACATCATGGTGGCATTTGCTGGATAGAATGTGCTGGGGAAAAGTCTTTCCTTTTCTATGTTTTGGAATAGGTGATGTAATATAGGAACTAGTTCCTCTTTGAAGGTTTTATACAATTCTGATGTGATACCTTCTGGTACCAGGTTCTTCTTTTTGGGGGAGATTTTGTATATTTGATGCTATTTCAGTGCTTGATATAGTTCTATTCAAAATTTCTAATTCTTTCTGGTTGAGTTTAGGAAGATGGCATGTTTGCAGGTGTTGGTTCATTTCCTCCACATTTTCATATTTCTGAGAATAGAGTTTTTTGTAGTAATTGTTGAGGTTTTATTATATTTCTGTGGTATCTGTTGTTATTTCCTCTATATCTATTTCTGATTGGGTTATTAGAGATTTTACTTGTCTGCTTTTATTTAGTCTAGCAAAAAGTATATTAATTTTATTAATCTTTTCAAGGAATAAACTTTTTGTTTTGTTGATCTTCCAAAGGTTTGTTTTCAATTTTATTTAATTCTGCTCCAATTTTGGTTATTTCTTTTCCTCTGCTGTATTCATCTTCTACTTTTGACTATTGTTTTATTGATCTTCCTTTCCTCGTTGCTTAAGATGGCCTATTAGGTTGGTGATTTTATCTCTGTTATCTTGATGAAAGCTTCTAATGATATAAATCTCCCTCTTAGGACTGTCTTTGGAGTATCCTACAGGTTTTGATGATTTGTATCTTCTTTGTAATTTTGTTCCAAAAATATGATGATTTCTTTCTTAATCTCTCTTTGACCCAGCTATCATTCAGCCTAAGGTTATTTAGTTTTCACGACTTTGTTTGAGTATGAAGATTTCAGTTGCTGTTGAGTACAAAATTTATTTTGTGATATTTCAAGAAGATAGAAGGAATAATTTCTTTTATTTTTCTTTCTTTTTGTAGTTTTGGTTGTGGCCAAGCTTGAACCCACTACCCTTGGTATATGGGGCTGGAGTCCTACTCCTTGAGCCACATGCACAATTATTCCTACTATTTTGAATTTGTTGAAGTTAGTCTTGTGTCTTAGGATGTGATCATTTTTGGAGGATGATCCATGGGCTGATGAGAAGAAACTGTACTCACTTTCATTACAATGAAATTATCTGTATTTGTGTATTAAAACTATTTGTTCAAGGATCAAGTTTAAGTCCATTATTTCTTTGTTTAATTTGTTCTTGGAGGATCTATCCAGAACTCCCAAATGGGTGTTAAAATATCTAGCTGTTATAGTTCAGGAAAATATCATATTGGTCAAATTATTTAGGGTTTGTTTCATAAATCAGAGAGCATTCAGGTAGGGTGCATAAATGTTATTTATTGAAATCTCTTTATGTTGAGTGTTTCCCTTGATAAATACATACTTTCCATCCTTATCTTTCCTTATGTTTGTTGGTTTAAATCCAATTGCTTCTGAAAATAAGATTGCAACCCCTACTATTTTTCTCATTTCCTTTTGCCCATATTATAGTTGTCCATCCATTGACCCTGAATCTTGTTTTATACTTTAATGTAAAATGTGTCTCCTGGAGGCAGTAGATATCTGCTCTGAGTTTTTATATCTAGTCAGCAAGACTGTGCCTCTTTAGAGGAGAATTTAAGCCATTCACATTAATTGAGACAATTAACAGGTATGGTAGTGTTTTGGCCATCTTGTTTTTCAAAAGTCTAGTGCATATTTATAACCCTTTCACTATTGTGGAAGCTAGGTGTGTTCTTTAAATTCTGGGTGAGTTTACTTTGGTTGTAGACCATTATGCTGGTTATTATAAAAAGTGGGTCTGAGTATATCTTGGGGAGCTCATATAGTTAAGGCGAATTTCCTTAATATGTGTATGTCAGTTAAGTATTTGATTTTTGCATCACAAATGAAACTCAGTTTAGCTAGATACAGGATCCTAGGCTAAAAGTTGTTTTGTTTTAGAAGGTGGAAGGTCCTTTTCTGGCTGGAAAGGATTTGACTGCAAGATCTGCAGACATCTGATATTTTTCCATTTGTAGGTAGCACTTTCTTTTCTTACACCTGGCTGATTACCGAATTTTCTCCTTCATATTAACTTTCGCAATGTTAATTAAAATGTATCTAGGAGATGCTGTATTTGCATCAACACATGCTGGTGTTTTGAAACTATCTGGTATCTAAATTTCTGTATCTCTTGCAATGCTTTGGAGAGTCTCCACCATAACATCTTAGAGTAGAGCATTTGTGTCTTTAAGACTGTCCTCTTCTCTTTCAGGAATCCCTATAATGCAGATGTTTGATCTTTTGGAAAGAATTCACAACAGTTGGCAGATTTGTCTGCACAATCCTGAGAGGCTGGAACAGGGTCTCCTTCAGTGGGAAGGAGAGTCAGAAAAGATCCCCAGCAAAGTCATCACTAGGGTATCATTGCATCTGCACCCACCAATAATTCAGACCACATCACTGATTTGATGGGCATCACCATCTCTGTGTGTGTTCCTCTCTCCCTGTGACCTCTGCTTGCACATGTGTCACTGTCTCTAGCCTGTTATTTGTCAGCCCACACAATGTCCAGGCCTCTCAGGGAATTAGCCAAACACTCTGGACTCTGCAGTTGGCAGACCTTCAGGCAGGCAGGATAGGGGGAAAGGGTGACCTGTGTTTTCATAATTGTGAAAAAAAAATTGTTCACTCCCGTGCCATGCCAGATAATGCTTAGGCTCAGAGGTGGGACCTATCTGGATGAGGAGGACTGGGTTTTAGCAGTGATCTCCTGTGAGGTAATGCGAGAGGTCCTTAATTCCCTGCTCACTTGCAGAGAGCCTTCCACAGGCCTCCCACTTGGGGTAGGGATCTCATGTCTGCTTGGCAATGGGCTTTGTATCTTTGTTGTCTTTCTTCCACTTTTTTGGACTTGCAGCTTGTCTCTGGAGAGATGTTGTGCACTTCTCTATCTTCTTTCCATGTTCAGCTCCCACCTTTGGCTTCACTGAGTCCACTTCTGTTCAATATCTCTTCCTTTGAAGAGGAGCTTCTGGTGACAACTGCTTCTAGTTAACCATCTTGATCCTGCCCCTCCTCCAGTATTTTATCTTTTTGAAGCTATTGTAAATGAAAGTGACTTGTTGATCTGATCCTCAGCTTGGTCATTATTCATATATAACTACTGATTTGTGTACATTGATTTTGTAATATGAGATTTAGTGAATTCATTTATATAATCTAGGTGCCTTTTGTAGGAGTCTTTAGCGTTTTGTAGGATTAAGATTGTGTCCTTGGTAGATAGAGATAATTTCACTTCCTCCTCTGTAATTTAACATGCCATCTTTCTTTCTTTCTTTCCCTTCCTTCCTTCTTTCATTCGTTCTTTCTTCCCTTCTTTTCCTTCTCTCTTGACAGAGTCTCACTCTGTTGCCCTGAGGTTGAGTGCCTTAGTGTCATAGCTCACAGCAACCTCAAACTCTTAGGCTTTAGTTATCTTCATGCCTCAGTTTTCTGATTAGTTGAGATTACAGGCACCCACCACAATGCTCAGATAATTTTTCTATTGTTAGTAGAGACGGAGTCTTGCTCTTGTTCAGGCTGGTCTTGAACTCATGATCTAAAGCAATCTACCTATCTTGACCTCTCATAGTGCTAAGATTATAGGCATGAGCCACTGTGACTGACCTAAATAACCTTTCTTTCTCTTGTTTGATCACTCTGTGTAGAAGCTCCAAACACTATACTGAATAGAAGTGGTGCTATATTGATAGAAGTGGTGTCCTTGTTTTGTTCTGGTCCTTAGGGAAAATGCTTTCAACTTTTCTTTATTGTGTGATGTTGACTGTGGGTTTGTCATATATGGCTTTTATTATTTTGAGAAATTTTCCTCATAAGCCTAGTTTGCTGAGGGTTTATACCATGAAGAGATACTGAATTTTTCCAATGGTTTTTCTATATTTATTGAGATGATCATATGATTTTTGTTTTTAATTCTATTTATGTGGTGAATCACATTTATTAACTTGCGTATGCTGAACAATCCTTGTGTCTCTGGGATAAAACCCACTTTATCATGATAAATTATTTTTTGATATGCTATTGAATTCAGTTTGATAGTATTTTGTTGATGATTTTTGCATCAATGTTCATTAGGAATATAGTTTTGTAGTTTTCTTTTTTGTTGTTACCTTTCCTGGCTTGGTTTCATGGTAATACTGGTCTCACAGAATGAGCTGGGAAGGATTTTCTCCCTCTCAACCTTTTGGAACAGTTTCAGTATAATGATAACAGTTCTTCCTTGAATATCTGGTAGAGTTCAACTGTGAATCCATCTGCTCCTGGGCTTTGTTTGGGGGGAATATTTTTAAGAAATATTCAATCTCTCTACTTATTGTTCTATTCAGGATTCCTATTTCTCCTGACTCCAGCTTAAGGAGTTTCCAGGTGTTTATCCGTTTTCTCTAGATTTCCTAGTGTGTATTTACAGATGTGTTCATAGTAGTCTTAGGTGGCTAGGGACACAACTGCTTATCTTGTCCCTCTCCATGGAGGCAGGGTCACACAAAAGCACCTAGAAATTAACAGAACTCTCTCCCAAGAAGACAGGAGAATGGCCAAAAAACACATGAAAAAATGCTCATCATCTATAAGCATCAGAGAAATGCAAATCAAAGCCACTTTGAGTTATCATCTAATCCCAGTGATAATAGCCCACATCACAAAGCCCCAAAGCTGCAGGTGCTGGCAAGGATGCAGAAAGAAGGAAACACTGTGTACAGCATAGTGTATCTGTTGGTGAGATTACAAACTAATATAGCCTCTTTGGGAAGAAGTGTGGAAAATCCTCAAAAAGTGAAAGTAGAACTTTCATCTGATCCCACAGTCCCATTACTAGATATCTACCTAGAAGAAAAAAAAATCATTTTAACATAAGGACATGTGCAGTCACATGTTTATGGCAGCTCAATTTGTAATTGCAAAGATATGAAAATAATCCAAGTGCCTATAAACCCATGAATAGATCAACAAACTGTGGTGTATGTATACTATGGAATACTATTCATCTACAAAAAGATGGAGATTTACATCTTTTGTATTTACCTGGATAGAGTTGAAGAACCATCTCCTCAGTAAGGTATCTCAAGAATGGATAAACAAGTATTCCTTGTACTCAATGTTAAGTTGAGTTGAAACTGATAGATGAACAACTTCAGGCCCATGTGAAATGAAAAACCTAATTAATTTCAAGATTGAGGTGAGAAAGGGGTGGAAGGAGCTCAGTAATCTCCCACCTAATGTGTGCAATGTAGAGGTATATGGCACACCTTCCAGGTGAAGGATGCAAATACAAATGGAACTTTTTCCAACAAATGTTAGAAAACATTTGTAACATTTGTTACAAACAATGTAACTTAATCATCTGTGCCCCAAGGAAAAAAATAAATGTCTAAATCTTCACCATCTTCATGCTGAGTAGGCTGTACAAGAGGAAAAAGAAGGCTTGGTCTTATCATCTCTGATTTTGCAGAGGCAGGAGAAAATACATGTACAAGTATACTCATGTAGTTCAAACCCCTGGTGTTCAAGGGTCACCTGTATTTTTCTACCCTTTTACTTACAATATTTCAGGGACTTTGTATTTAAGGCATATTTAAAGTATTTTTTAATTTTTATATATTTATCATTTCTTTTTGTCAGTCTTTGTTATTATTATTATTTGAGACATAGTTTCACATTATCACCCTTAGTAGAGTCCCATGGCATCACAGCTCACAGCAACTTTTAACTCTGGGATTAGGAGATTCTCTTGCCTCAACCTCCCAAGTAGCTGGGACTATAGGCACACACCACAATGCCCAGCTATTTTTGTTGTTGTTGTTGTTGTTGTTGCAGTTTGGCCGTGGCTGGGTTCGAAGCCATGACCCTTGGTATATGAGGCCAGTGCCCCACCCACTGACCACAGGCACTGCCCCAGTCTTTTTTTTTTAAATTGTAACTTTTAGTCTAATTGTATTTAATGTAAATGTATTTAAATATATAATATTGCCATTTGTTTGCCATTTGTATCACAATTCTATGTTTCCTTCATTTGCTTGTTTTGTTTTCTTTACACTTACTCAGGTATTTTTGATTATTCCTTATGTTTTCTTCTATCAGCTTTTGAGAAACAATTTCCTAAGATGGCCATAATCAATTTCTTTCCTCTATTTATACCTCTCTACACTTCAAGAGTTGAAATCTCCTTCTCTACTTCTTTAATCTATGCTATCTTTGTGACTTGCCTTAGGGATAGAATACAGCATAAAGAACTTTCTGTTATCTCTATTCTTTTTTTTTATTAAATGATAGCTGTATACATTAATGCAAACATGGGGTACAGTGTAGTGTTTTCATATACAATTTGAAATACTTTCATCAAGCTGGTTAACATAGATTTCATGGCATTTCCATAGTCATTGAGTCAAAATATTTATGTTCTAGTTCTAGAAAAGTTCACTTGTAC